>PKRV01000055.1:1605977-1638272 GCA_003709505.1 Hyphantria cunea
TATATATATATATATATATATATATATATATATATATATATATATATATATATATATATATATATATATATATATATATATATATATATATATATATATATATATATATATATATATATATATATATATATATATATATATATATATATATATATATATATATATATATATATATATATATATATATATATATATATATATATATATATATATATATATATATATATATATATATATATATATATATATATATATATATATATATATATATATATATATATATATATATATATATATATATATATATATATATATATATATATATATATATATATATATATATATATATATATATATATATATATATATATATATATATATATATATATATATATATATATATATATATATATATATATATATATATACGATGATGATATATATATATATGAGATGAAATTTTACGAAATTAAAATAGTTCTTTCAAAGTAAATATTGTCAGGCCAGGTGGAGCGATGATTTGCGCAAGACGGCTGGCAGGAGCTGGATGCGAGAAGCCATAGATCGAACTAAGTGGCGTGAAATTGGAGAGGCCTATGTCTAGCAGTGGACTGCGATAGGGTGATGATGATAATGATGATGATGATGAAAGTAAATATTACTTTGAAACCCCCGCGGTGTTACAGTACACACAAGAAGAGATAATTGCTCAAAAACACATCCAGATTTGTGGAAAGAACAGACTCAAAAATTTAAACTTTTGACACTGTCAAGATTCGCGAAATTAACCATTTATGATCATTAGCTTGTATGACGATTGTGCAATAGTCAAATCACAAACAGAAATCTTTATTTAACGTTAGGACTTTAACGTTTACCTTAGCTCAGCTTTTAATGGGTTTTTTTCAAGATTCATGGCTTTCATTGTTATAAATTACTTTTTATGAATTTTCGTCGTTCTAATTGTTTGAAGTAAATCTGAATTAGTGTATTTTACAAAAAGTTCTCAATTTTGTATAAATTTAAGATTAAAGACTGGACTTATACAATATATTAAATACGTAAGTTCATGACGGAACAGAGCGGATTGTTCAATAAACAATGGTTGTGTATTGCGGCAAAAATTATTCATGGAAAACTGTAACCTTGCTGAGGGCAAGGTCGCACGGAAACTTTCGCATTTAAGCCCTCCGGTAGTTCAACGCTTCGAATCGCGCCGCCAAGGTCACCAGACCACAACCTTTCTATGGGTCAAAAGGAGTTCTTATATCTAAAAAATACTCGACATTCTAATTAGCTACATCTATATATATTGTCTCAAATAATTACTATTTATTACTAGTATTCTGAATAAATTTCTGCTGTTTATCAATTTAATCCGGAAATTGATTAACCGCTCGGTGTATAGGAAATTTTTTGAAACCTTTTCGATGTCGTTAGCCTCATCTTGGAAGTTATTATTCTTGTTATTTTATAGATAAAGTTTGCAAAATCACAATGGAAAGTGTTTTGCAAAAGCGCGGTTTATGATTTGTAAATGATCGTACATCTTGAAATTGCGTATTGACCAATATACATTATGTATATGCCAAAGCATTTAAATACGCAATGCATAGAAAACTGTAAGCCATTACGTACAAAACGGGAAGCCACTTTAAAAAGGATAAATTAATGTCTTAATCCCTCTACTAAGTTGTTGTACATGGTTGACACTAATTTGTCTGAATTCTAATGGGCATACAATACTAACCTCGTCCGTCCACAAACATTTGTGAGGTTGCACTAACAACTAACTCATAATGTACTGTACTCTTAATTCACTACACTTCCACACCACACCTATTGCACCCATCTTGCAGTGCAAATATTGGCCTAAACATTCGCCAAGGCGCGAACAACGTAAATAGACGAAACACAGAACGTTCCGAACGTGCGGTCCGAGTCACGCTATGTGTTGAACTGACGTTTCGCGTCCGTTGCGGTATTCAAACGGTCTTCTTCATTAACTCCGATCAAACAGTAGAAAATTGAACGAGTCGGAAATAGTTTTTCTCAGCAAATGAAAAAGTTCCAGAAAATGTTATAGTAACGAGTGAAGACTCAAGTAAAATGATCAGTTCCTTCATCAGCTGGTCAAGTTTGTTTTATTTGAAAGACATCTTTTTTTTATTTCAATTAAGTTTTTTTTGTATTTCAGAAGTAGTAAACTCCATTTCTACCTATCCGAATTATGAAACTATGGAGCGAAAATAAAAAGAACGATAATAATACTATGCAACTATAAACAACAACATGGCTACTCAGAATGAAATACGTCTTTTTATAAAGGTTATCCAAAATTAGATTCATAAACTAAGGTTAATTCATTACAACTAAGAGCGAAAACATAGATACTAAGAATGAAATGTGTCTTTTGTTATGAAGAACATCTTACAGTAAATGCATCAACTAAGGTTTTCTGCGTCTACACGAAATATAAGTCCGTGTCTTTTAAGCTATTTCTCACTGCAACATTACAGGCATTATACCGAGGTGCAAGAATCATCTTTCCATAACAAAAAACGCTTGAAACAATACAAACAGAATGTCGTGAGTGCGGTTTGTGGTACTATTTTTATTTATTTGTATGAACATCGCGTACCTGCATATGTGCAACTTTTCCTTTTGAAGTGACGGTTCAACGCACCTGTGGCTGCCAGAGGAAAGTTGAGGAACGAGATAGGCCTTCGACACACACTAACATAAACTTGTCATTATAACCTAACACCAACCTTATTGTCTTTTATAACTGTCCTTTTCTTGCAATTCAAATTTATATAATCACACATACATAATATATATGTAATCTCTGAATGTTGGAAACTAATTGTCAGCAGTGACACTACATTTTAAGATATAGACTAATTATATAGAGATACTATAATTCCTCGAGCTAATAAAAATGTAGTCAGTTAATGTGGATTACTAATATTACTTTTCATATGTTTTGCGAAGAAATCTTGATTCAAGAATATATAGACAGACGTAAACCTCTTCAAATTTCTCCACCACACAGAAGACTGACGCTAATAAATATGATCCCATCTCAGTTCTGGAAATATCTAATACCTAATGCAAAATTACATATCAAAAAGAACTTGAAAAAAACATAAAGGCTATCAAATATATAGAGTAATACCGAATAAACACATTTGCCGTTCTAACAGTTTACCACAAAAATACGTCTGATCTAAGAATACAAACAAAGATGCTAAATAGCGACCCTGCTAATGATTGCTAAACATACCGCACTTACATAATAAAGGTTTTAATTTATTATTCCGTCGAACGCAATACCAACTTCCAATAAGCGGAGCTCATTATTGATTAAATTGCAATAGTAGTTGTAATCATGGCTATTCGGCTAGTGAGTCTCCAAAACACAACTGAAGATCTTCGTAAAACATCTATAACAACGTTTAATTATCTCAAAATATGTTCGTAATTAGTGTTAGTTTAGTAAAAAGGTAAACATTAAGCATCTGTCTTAGATTTTCGTCCCTCATATCAATACAATAAGCACATATGAATTATAATTGTATTGTATGGGAGGAATTTTTTAAAGATTATATGCCAAAAAATACAAAACGATGACTTTGTATGACCTAAAAATAAAAAAAGCGAGAAGTAGCGTCATGGTCAATCTCCGATTTAGAACAGTCTTATCCGACTTTCTCAAGAAGCTCTATAGTCTAACGAGCAAGTGATGAGAACACCCATTTCATTCAACTTTACTATGCAATATGAACCATCTCAGTTATCGCGTGTCACTAATAATGTTCTGTTAACGACGAACAATTAACGTATACAAGGCTCTAGACCTCGACAAACGTAGCGGAAACTATTTGTGACGTGTTGTGAATATTTTGGTTGGTGCATCCGTTAGTTCTATCTAAGCATACAATGCATAATGTCACTATTGATAACGCAATATCAGCTTAATGTTGTCATACATAAGAATTAAAAAATAAATTATAGTAGAATAGCTGTATGACTGTAATTCAGTGAGCGTAGTCAAGGTTTTAATTACGTTGACATTTCATTAAAACTTTGTCGTATATCTGTCAAGATAACCTCCGCATGAGTACGTGAGATTACCTCAATATAAGAACAGGCCTTTAAAAGTTCCAAATAGATATAGCGAACTAGCCTCAGCGTTTTATACTAATCTGAAGCAGATTTAAGAATTTCATATGTTTTGTATGCGTAACGCAAGTAATATGTTTTATCAATTTTGAAGCGTACTTTGTGATTGATCTTGTTTTCATCTCAAAGTCAACATTTAGAAGGAACAACATGTACTTAACTGTGTGTGTGTATACTAAACCCATTCTCTTCTTTCAAAAATTTTCTATTAGTAGGTAATTAATATAGCCATGTTACTTTTGTGCCTTTTAAAACTTTCTACGGAAATATAATGAAACAGTTGAACAATTGGAACAGTAATTTTGTAACACCCTAACTAAAACTTTACAAATGGTCGAGTCTCGGTCCAGTGCCCTCGCCTACGTCTACCATGCATATGTATGGCTTGAAAAACCGACTTTCTTTACACTTAGAATGTTTATAAGAATTTCGCAGATGCAATCTCTTTCTATATACGCACCCGTGCGTGTTATGTGTGCAATGCATCGAAGTTTCATTATCACGTAAAATGATAATGTGAACGCAATATTCGTCAACGTCTTCATAATGGACAGCAATGATAAGACAATTTGCAGTGCACGAAGTAATTTATTTAAAAAAAATACTAGTTACTTTTCAACAAAGAAAAAGACTAGTTACTTTAAGAGGAAGTGTATTAGACTTATACATTTATACTGACCAGGCAAACGCTGCTTTGCCATAGATTAAAAAAATTGGAAAAGGAAATATTTAATGAAAAAAAAATGTTGGCCGATTCTCAGACCTACCCGATATGCACGCGAATTTCATAAAAATCGGTGTAGCCGATCGAAAGAGCTAGGTAACAAACACCACGACACGAGAATTATATGTGTAAGAACATTTTAAATACACAGAGGAATTTGTAATTGATAACCTGCAGGATAGGATATATCCTATAATAACCAATGCAGTACTAACTTCAAACCCAACTCAGAACTAACGATATTCTTAATAGTTACATCATCGATAATTATTATCTCTGTTTCCATATACATATCATTGACCACAATGAGGTATAGAACTAAGTAAATATAAGGGCTCATTGACCGTTAGTTTTAGTAGAAATTGTAACGTTTGTATAAGGCTATATACAAGAACAATGACTATGGACAAGTGGCTACGGACAATACAGGCACCAAGCAGTAATTAATCCCGCAAAAATACAAAACATGATCGTTTTATAAAATTTAAGTATAAATATAGAAAACGATAGCCTCTATTACAGCGAAATTTCGCTAACCATCGATCTGACTGAACCTATGATACTAACTAATGTAAATAGGATATTTGAATAAATTAAACACACTTATTGAAGGGAAAGCTATACCTTTTTAGACATCATAATATACGAACGTACAACGCCGCGAATTCGACGTCATTAGTTGTATGCAAATTATTTAGAAACTAATCAAGGCAAGAGGTCATTGTATGTTAACAAAGGGCTTCTGATTGTCGTTCCCATAGCTTATAAGATTATCTAGATAATATTATGTGTCTGTATTACTAGAGTACACTACAGTTAGTTAGTAGCCGACCCCAAATAATCTTGGGAATAATAAAGACTTGGAAGATGATAATGACTACCTAGGTAGTTACTCAAAGAAAATGAACATTTTAAATATGATCAAAACTTTCAGTTATTTTAAACACGCTAATATCAAGAAGATTAATAAATTACCAGGCCCAGTATCAAGGCAGACTATATAACACCAATAGAAAAAGGAGTGGAGTATATATGAAAATGAATATAGAACAGATGAAGTTGACTGGATTATTTGGTGTCTTGATCCAAATGAATCCAAAAATAAGTTAAACTAGAAAACCTGCTGTAGCATTATAGTGGCAATTTTAAGGACCATATAACTATCTACATTTATTGTATATTTTTATCTGAAAATGTTTTAAAATGAGTACAGCGTCAATAGCCTTTAGAAAGTTCTTTATGTAGCTACTGAATCACAAACTATATTTACAGATATAATGGCTGTGTGCCATCATGCTTATTCTACACGTATCGTTCCCTATACATCGTTTTGGCACTGATAACCTTTGTAAAAATAACAACTAGTCCTTGTACTTGTTACTCTAAAGCCAAATGACTGGTCAGATGGCGTAGAGGTTTAAGCGGTCATTTCGGCGCTTTCTTCTGGGCTAAATGTTGTCGATTCGATTCTATACTCAATATTTTGTTGCCTAGGTGTTCTTTGTTCCCGTTCGATAGATGTTTGTAAAGTTACCCGCGATACATGGTATATTACTAGTATGAGAGTTGTCTTTTATGATAAAATTCTCAAGTAAGAAACTATAAATATATATTTGAATTTTATTAATTTATTCCAAGGTTTATTCCAGACAAATTGTATGCCTTAATGGATAGAACAGTAAGGGAGCTTGCATACGTAAAGTATCGGGTTATTAGTAGTAAAAAATCAGCAAAGTTTAATAGAGATATATTTTGTTAGTGTTCTTGCCTTTTTGTAATCTCTGAATGTTGGAAACTAATTGTCAGCAGTGACACTACATTTTAAGGTATAGACTAATTATATAGAGATACTATAATTCCTCGAGCTAATAAAAATGTAGTCAGTTAATGTGGATTACTAATATTACTTTTCATATGTTTTGCGAAGAAATCTTGATTCAAGAATATATAGACAGACGTAAACCTCTTCAAATTTCTCCACCACACAGAAGACTGACGTTAATAAATATGATCCCATCTCAGTTCTGGAAATATCTAATACCTAATGCAAAATTACATATCAAAAAGAACTTGAAAAAAACATAAAGGCTATCAAATATATAGAGTAATACCGAATAAACATATTTGCCGTTCTAACACGTTTACCACAAAAATACGTCTGATCTAAGAAAACAAACAAAGATGCTAAATAGCGACCCTGCTAATGATTGCTAAACATACTGCACTTACATAATAAAGGTTTTAATTTATTATTCCGTCGAACGCAATACCAACTTCCAATAAGCGGAGCTCATTATTGATTAAATTGCAATAGTAGTTGTAATCATGGCTATTCGGCTAGTGAGTCTCCAAAACACAACTGAAGATCTTCGTAAAACATCAATAACAACGTTTAATTATCTCAAAATATGTTCGTAATTAGTGTTAGTTTAGTAAAAAGGTAAAGATTAAGCATCTGTCTTAGATTTTCGTCCCTCATATCAATACAATAAGCACATATGAATTATAATTGTATTGTATGGGAGGAATTTTTTAAAGATTATATGCCAAAAAATACAAAACGATGACTTTGTATGACCTAAAAATAAAAAAAGCGAGAAGTAGCGTCATGGTCAATCTCCGATTTAGAACAGTCTTATCCGACTTTCTCAAGAAGCTCTATAGTCTAACGAGCAAGTGATGAGAACACCCATTTCATTCAGCTTTACTATGCAATATGAACCATCTCAGTTATCGCGTGTCACTAATAATGTTCTGTTAACGACGAACAATTAACGTATACAATGCTCTAGACCTCGAGAAACGTAGCGGAAACTATTTGTGACGCGTTGTGAATATTTTGGTTGGTGCATCCGTTAGTACTGTCTAAGCATACAATGCATAATGTCACTATTGATATCGCAATATCAACTTAATGTTGTCATACATAAGTATTAAAAAATACATTACAGTAGAATAGCTGTATGACTGTAATTCAGTGAGCGTAATCAAGGTTTTAATTACGTTGACATTTCATTAAAACTTTGTCGTATATCTGTCAAGATAACCTCCGCATGAGTACGTGAGATTACCTCAATATAAGAACAGGCCTTTAAAAGTTCCAAATAGATATAGCGCACTAGCCTCAGCGTGTTTGAACTAACCTGAAGCAGATTTAAGAATTTCATATGTTTTGTATGCGTAACGCAAGTAATATGTTTTGTCAATTTTGAAACGTACTTTGTGATTGATCTTGTTTTCATCTCAAAGTCAACATTTAGAAGGAACAACATGTACTTAACTGTGTGTGTGTATACTAAACCCATTCTCTTCTTTCAAAAATTTTCTATTAGTAGGTAATTAATACAGCCATGTTACTTTTGTGCCTTTTAAAACTTTCTACGGAAATATAATGAAACAGTTGAACAATTGGCACAGTAATTTTGTAACACCCTAACTAAAACTTTACAAATGGTCGAGTCTCGGTCCAGTGCCCTCGCCTACGTCTACCATGCATATGTATGGCTTGAAAAACCGACTTTCTTTACACTTAGAATGTTTATAAGAATTTCGCAGATGCAATCTCTTTCTATATACGCACCCGTGCGTGTTATGTGTGCAATGCATCGAAGTTTCATTATCACGTAAAATGATAATGTTAACGCAATATTTGTCAACGTCTTCATAATGGACAGCAATGATAAGACAATTTGCAGTGCACGAAGTAATTTATTTAAAAAAAATACTAGTTACTTTCCAACAAAGAAGAAAACTAGTTACTTTAAGAGGAAGTGTATAAGACTTATATATGTCTACTGACCAGGCAAACGCTGTTTTGCCATAGATTAAAAAAATTGACAAAAAGGAAATATTTAATGAAAAATAATTGTTGACCGATTCTCAGACCTACCCGACATGCACGCGAATTTCATAAAAATCGGTGTAGCCGATCGAAAGAGCTAGGTAACAAACACCGCGACACGAGAATTATATGCGTAAGAAAATTTTAGATACACAGAGGAATTTGTAATTGATAACCTGCAGGACCAAGTCCTATAATAACCAATGCAGTACTAACTTCAAACCCAACTCAGAACTAACGATATTCTTAATAGTTACATCATCGATAACTGTTATCTCTGTTTCCATATACATATCATTGACCACAATGAGGCATAGAACTAAGTAAATATAAGGGCTCATTGACCGTTAGTTTTAGTAGAAATTGTAATTTTTGTATAGGGCTATAAACAAGAACAATTACTATGGACAAGTGGCTACGGACAATACAGGCACCAAGCAGTAATTAATCCCGCAAAAATACAAAACATGATCGTTTTATAAAATTTAAGTATAAATATAGAAAACTGTAAATTTAGCTGTAATAGAGGCGATAGCCTCTAAATTTCGCTAACCATCGATCTGACTGAACCTATGATACTAACTAATGTAAATAGGATATTTGAATAAATTAAAAACTTATTGAAGGGAAAGCTTTACCTTTTTAGACATCATAATATTCGAACGTACAACGCCACGAATTCGACGTCATTAGTTGTATGCAAATTATTTAGAAACTAATCAAGTCAAGAGGTCATTGTATGTTAACAAAGGGCTTCTGATTGTCGTTCCCATAGCTTATAAGATGATCTAGATAATATTATGTGTCTGTATTACTAAAGTACACTACCTAATTAGGTACAAATAATCTTGGGAATAATAAAGGCTTGGAAGATGATAATGACTACCTAGGTAGTTACTCAAAGAAAAATAAACATATCAAAAATAAATATGATCAACACTTTCAGTTATTTCAAACACGCTAATATCAAGAAGATTAAGAAATTACCAGGCCCAGTATCAAGGTAGACTATATAACACCAATAGAAAAAGGAGTGGAGTATATATGAAAATGAATATATAACAGATAAAGTTGACTGGATTATTTAGTGTCTTGATCCAAATGAATCCAAAAATAAGTTAAACTAGAAAACCTGCTATAGTATTATAGTGGCAATTTTAAGGACCATATAACTATCTACATTTATTGTATATTTTTATCTGAAAATGTTTTAAAATGAGTACAGCGTCAATAGCCTTTAGAAAGTTCTTTATGTAGCTACTGAATCACAAACTATATTTACAGATATAATGGCTGTGTGCCATCATGCTTATTCTACACGTATCGTTCCCTATACATCGTTTTGGCACTGATAACCTTTATAAAAATAACAACTAGTCCTTGTACTTGTTACTCTAAAGCCAAATGACTGGTCAGATGGCGTAGAGGTTTAAGCGGTCATTTCGGCGCTTTCTTCTGGGCTAAATGTAGTCAATTCAATTCTATACTCAATATTTTGTTGCCTAGGTGTTCTTTGTTCCCGTTCGATAGATGTTTGTAAAGTTATCCGCGATACATGGTATATTACTAGTATGAGAGTTGTCTTTCATGATAAAATTCTAAAATAAGAAACTATAAACATATATCTGAATTTTATTAATTTATTCCAAGGTTTATTCCAGACAAATTGTATGCCTTAATGGATAGAACAGTAAGGGAGCTTGCATACGTAAAGTATCGGGTTATTAGTAGTAAAAAATCAGCAAAGTTTAATAGAGATATATTTTGTTAGTGTTCTTGCCTTTTTTTTACGTGTGGAAACCTCGGGCGTTCACCCCACCGGGGTTTGCGGCGGGGCGGTGTGTCGGAATCGAACCGACTAAAACCACACGGTGTGCCACTCTGCGCCTGAGACGCGAGGGATCAGGGAAGCGCTTTCTTACGCCATCCGGACCCGTCCCTGATTACTCTTGCCCGCACCAAGCATCTATAATATAATTTTTGATACAGATACCATGACAGCCAGAACTAAGTATATTTACCGGCTCAAAAGCAATGCAATCGCCAATCTTTGTTTAAGTGTAGAGTACGTTTTCGGGTGGGACAAAACATTAAAAAAAAATTAAGAAGTTTAAAGTAGTAACAGTAGTCAGTTCATTAATAAATAACCATAAAAATCCCAATTTCATGACAATAGTCTTAAAATTGCATTGTTTTTTTAAAATACTTTACATGTCATGATATAGTGGTAGCACTATTTCAAGAGAATATAGTTTAAGATTGCAATTACTTTCAATAAATCCTAATTCCATTATAGTGATAGCTAATCAGGCAAAAAAACTTTACTTTTTTAAGAACCAAGAGGACTTACAAGTGGTGTTACTAAAATTGTAATAGTACCTTTCTCTCGCAAATTTTAACGACCTAATCAATCATTTAAGTGAAATCACTACTTTAAACTCTTAAGTGATTAATTTTGTTCCACAGATTTCTCATCACCCCGTTTAACCTGAACGTAGAACAAGATTTTCCATGCGTTGACATGAAGTAAAAGTGTAGTAACAAGATAAAATAACAGTTTAATTACATCCCATTAACGGTTAAAGGCCTTCCTCATTGGAGCTGCCCACGGGCGTCGAGCAGCGGAAACTGGCGTAACCGTCACTTTTGCAGCAACTATACTTTGCAATTCCTGGGGTAATAGGTACATATGAACATGCAAACCTATGTAAATGCTACAAGAGTCAATAAATACATGTACGTAGGTGTTTTTTAACATTTTTACCAAAACGTTATCAATGTTATTAAGATTAATGGCTTTTAAAAGTTATAACATATAAGTTTTGTATCCAGATCCTCCCGATAATATACAAAAACTTATAAGTATCTGTTATTTGTAAGTTTAAGTAGTACACAAATGTAGAAACAGACCATATACCTTCCGATGAATCATAATTAAAAGTTGTCTTAATGTTAATGTTTTTCTTCATCTTATCGTGTTTCGATCTTAACTATAATTAATTATAATTAGAAATGTTTAATAATGCAATGCAAATAACGTACCCTACACTTGCACTCTCTAAAAAAAGCAAACGGTTCTTCGCACTTTGACAGCGACGTAAAGAAAATCACTAACAAAGTTTTCATATTTTAAATTAGTAAGTGTTATTTAGGTGTAAAGTGTATTTACTTTTCACTAGTTTGATTGTTCTTAATATTTTACTAGTAGTATTATATTCTTACGTGTTGTCTTTTATGTTCAATGTTGTGTGTAGTTGTAATGAGCATGTATACCAGGTATTACTTTTTGAAATTAATGTTAAAGAGTGTGTTGTGTCTGCTGTTGCATACATAGAAACCAATAAAGGCTGGATTGAATGACTGATAGTTCACACTTATGTGAGTATGGTGCTCATGCTTTCCACCAGATAGAGTAGAGTATGTTTGGCAGGCCCATACATAAAAATAGTATGACTATATAAAATGATAAGTATGAAAATTGTTACTAGGGTTAGCCAGTTCGCTAAACATATTAACAATAATACTAACATTAAATACAATGGTAGTGATTTCTAATCGTAAATTGTGAATGTTGAACGTGATTTGTTATTGTTAAACACATTAAGACAGAGGTTAGCACGAAACAGAAGCACGTCATGACATATTAACAGTATATTGTAACAAGCGAGCGCTGCTTAATATTCTAGTCTGGTCATAAACACGTGGCAAGTTATCAATTTGCATTTATTGACGTATTACTAACGTGGATCCTACAAACGAAGTATAACAAAGGTTCTAAAGAGATATAATACCTGCGTCAATGTGTATGATAATAAATATTTAACTCAATAGTAATAATTTTTAAGCCTAAACGTGTTAAAATATATCTTCTCATGATATTTCTTAAATGTGTCAGATTCAGAAGCTAATACCGTTTACATCAACATTCATTAAAAAAAATACACGATCAATAGTAAAATACAACTGCCTCATTGGTCTAACGATTGACGTATGTGACTGCCAATCGGTTCGAATCCCGGGTCGGGTTAAAAGTGTTTTTGTGTTTTTCTGATTATAGAAATACTTAATAACAGCACAGAAGATAGGGTCAGAACCTCTGGGTCGCGGAGACCACGTAAAGCTATCGGTCCTGCGCCTAATCTCTCCCCGGCAGTATTGGTTAACCGTCCCGTCGGATTGTGAGAGAGAGGGAACAGAGAGTGCACCTGTGCGCACACACCTGTCCACTACAATGTCTTGCGCGTAGTCTCCGTCGAGACTGGCCGCCTTGTCCGTTTTCGGCTAGGAGAACAGCATTACAAAGATGGCTTTCAAAAAATTCTATTTGACATAGTCTATGTCAAGTTACCTGTTTTAATTAATGTCATCTTTGTGTATATGTTTTTATACAATAAAAGAAAACTAAGAAAAAGAAAGGTCTACACCTTTCTTAACTGACTAACTTTGGTAACTGAAAACTCTTTTAGAGTTTAGGCCATAAACAGAAAATTTTGATGTCAATGATTTTCAAATAACCAGTAACCTTTGACAATGTCATAGGTCAGGATTAAAATAGTGGAATAAGAACAAGTTTGATTGCATTGTTTTTGTTTGTTGTAGAATAACTCTAGAATGTATAAAACGAAAACATTAAGGACAATATATTACGACAATATTTGCATCACATTTGTGTTTATTTCACAAAAGCTAAATAAATCGTATTATTGCCAACAAATCGGCCAAGCGCGTTCCGTACCATTATGTTCACATTTCAAGCGTCTACCTGTTGCCGTTGCCAATAACAGAAAAACCGATTAAAAAAAAAACGTTTATTGGTATGGGAGCCTCCTTAAAATGTATTTTATATTTTTTTTTGTATTTGTTGTTATAGCGGCAACAGAAATATATCATTTCTGTTTTTTTTTTAAATTTCAACTGTCTAACTATCACGGTTTACGAGATACGGCATGGTTACAGGCGGACGGACAAACAGACAGACAGAGTAATAAGGTTCCGTTTTTCCCTGTGGGTACGAAACCCTAAAAATATTTAATTTATTGGTATATTATTTTATAATATAATATAATGGTATTTCCACCCTCTCAAAGTAGAAATAACCAGACTCTGGAACACCAACGTAACACAAAGTAGTAGGATCATCAGGAATAGTTGCAAAAAGTATACACAAATACAAAACAAACTCAACGCAAACATTAATATACACATAATACAAAAGCAAGCAGCCATACACATATCAATAATAATCAGCAAAGTTTTAGTGGAAACTGTTTTCATTACTGCTACGGGAACCGAACCTCTTCTTCCCTGAAGGTTTCAGGGCGGGAGTTCGGTATCAAACCGAGTAAAAAACTCGAGCTGAAAATCTGTTTCTACATAAATAATGGTATTTTAAAATTTGTGTTTATATTTCATAATGGCATGTAAATATTCACTTATGTCCTTCACTTAGTAACCGTTTTTGTTACACCGCTCACCGTTACCTAAATACGTCTGTAATGAACCTACTGTAATAGTTTCAAATTTGACGTGACTCTACAGCTTGTAATATTCGTATTGAGTACCATTTATACTCACTCTTTAAGGTCTGGAAACTCTACAAACATCTAAAAATATACCTACGTAAATCTAAAAGCTGTAGGTCAATATAAAATATCTCTTAAATTATATTTTGATTAGTTTTTTTTTTCAAACTGAATAAAAAGATCTGTCATTAAAATTATAGATCTGTTACCAAATAGGTCTTATGAAATACTTTATGAAAAAACATAAAAATATTGACTTTTATCCTTTACATCATTTTAATGAGTAGTAAAGGGCGTGTATGTGTCTAAGATAGGGAAACGAAATAAACGTTATTTTTGCTTCAAGCGTCAAAATTACGTTTCAGAAAAAAATAACAAAGTAGGATAGACTGCCAACAACAACGAATCGCTTGCAGATAAAAAAAATATGTTTTTTAAATTACCAAATCAAATCATTCATGATTATTACCTTGTCTTGTTTTGAGAGAATCAATCATTGAAAAAAAGTTGACTGGTTAACTTTATGATTGATAATAACATTATTTAAAAGGACCTGGGTATTACTATACCCAAATATTATGAGCAGCGTATGTTTTACATCTGCCTATATATCTGCACCGAGTGCTTAAGGCAGAGAACATAGCTAATAAAGTATTAATAGCTTTAAAGAACTTTGCAACTAGCGTGGGACGGTATCATAATAACGCCGAAAATTAAAATAGAATTGTATTTTTCTCAACCGTACTTGCCAGCGGTTCACACAGTTTAATCACATTCAGATCATCAACAAAACAATAAGGGTATCCTTATAACACGATTACGTAACCAGCTTTTGATTAGTGTATCTTTTATGTCCGTCCGTTGCCTATACATGCTTACATTATTATGTTATTATATTCTTTACTATATAATGTTTCTTGTATTTTTTGACACAAAAGAAGTACCACGGTGTGGTGTGTGGTGTTGTTTTTATTAAAGAAGATTATGAATTAATTTTCATACGCATTTTAATAAGTGTAATGAAGTTTAAAACGTGGACAGCCGCTATCTTTAAGGTCTTTTTGAGGTGAATGAGTTGATTAGTGAGAAATTGTTTGCACTACATTTTGTTGTCCAGTATTGTGATTCTCGTTATGTTTAGCCGTGTTTATAACACATTAACTAATGCTAATAGACAAATTTTGTCACCATTATGAAATAACAAAAGTGTCATCACAACAAAGTCAAACGAATAGCTTTATTTAATATATATCCCGCACACTATTGGTATCGTGGCATCATTGGCGTGCTTCTTGGAATAAATGTATATTTGGGTCACCTACAAGACAACAGATAATACAGTGACGGTTTAAACTGATACTAACTCCTGAATTCATGCTCATATAATTACATTTCACAACCCTTTCATCCGATATATACAAGTTTTGGTAATATTATAGATTTTGGCAATAATAGTTTTTGGCGATACCTCCTTTCCGACCCATTCTTCTATAAAAACATCAAGCACAAAATCAAACTAGAGACAGTTGCCTACAATTCATGTTCTTCTAATTTTTTTGATAAATTTATAGTTTCGGTGTACGAGCGCCGCAATGTGTAAATCAACATGAATTTTCACTGAATAACTTTTTCCACACCACCTTGAGGTAGAGTAAACAAAGCTGTCAAAGGGTTTATTACTAAACAAGATGTTGTAAAGTAATGAATTATATAGTCAACACAATATAATTTAAGATCAACGTACATTTCTCAGCGGATGTGTACGAATGCCTAACAGAATTTGCCTCAAACACTCTATAATTCAGAGTAATTCTCACTGAAAACCGAATAAAGGAACTGGCAAGTCTAAACATCACTGAAACTACGATGTTAAACACGTACAAAACTTGAACACGTCACAAAAATAGCTTGATACTTATACCTCAGTATTCATAGAATTCGACATATACATCAATATTGATCAAAGTACAATAGAAAACTGAATTTATGTCTTTGTTATTCCTGCATAACTTTTTCATAAAGTTCATTTTTCAAATAATAATAATAATAATAACGATTTATTGATCAAAAATATTTACAACTTTTGATCAAAATTTTAACCTTGTCCCTTAAACTAGGCAATGCCTTTATCTTATGAGACAATTTTCAGCTATAAGTTTTCCCAATAGTGATTTTCATTGGGCCTTGAGACAATATAGGCACTGAGTTGATTATAATATATGATTACCGTATGTACAAAATATGCAAATATTAGTTATAAATTGTATGTGTGCGTGTGCGTGTGTGTTTGCGTGTGCGCGTTTGTGTGTGAATGTGTATGTTTATAACGCTGTCATGAAATGAATGAAAAATGAATTGAAAATAGTCGATTGATATTGAAATCCAAATGCATTTAGTGACCATAAATCTACGTCACCTTTGTCCTAGGTACAAGTCAGTACAAGATCAAAGACTTGGGTTACATTCCGGGTACAGTAATATTTAAGCTAGCTAGCTAACCGAAGCCGTTTTAATGTAACCACATCAAAAAGAGCAAGAATCTTATGAAGTTCTCAAACTTCTCATGTGTTTCTCTTTATTGCCACACCTTGTTACTTAAACCATTTCCAAACAATGTTACAGACTAGAAATAATTTTAAACGTAGACCGAATTATTCAAGTCAATTTATTTTTTAACGTCATGTTAAAACAATTTTTCATACATACAAAATCATAAAAAAATCCGTACGTTCATAGTTCCAAGTAACGTACCATTCAGGCGCCGTTTACACAGAATTACCTTGGCATACAGAAGCGCAAAGACTAAGTAAAAGAACCAAAAAAGGGCGGCTTCCGATACAAAAAGCTCGTCACTTCCACACGTTTGCTTCTGAGAACTAATGAAAGGTACATAAATAGTATGTCGTCGGACGGAACCGTACGTCGCCTCCAAAACGCACTGCTAGACGGACTAATGATGGATTGGGATGACATTGAAAATGTCGATACATGACGATAAAGGATATCCGTTTTGTAAAAATAAGAAAAAATCTTTCAAGCACGTAATAATTCTAGTAGATTCCAAATTTAACAGATTCAGAGAAATGTGCTAATCACTAGTCAGTATGAATGTAAATGTATCCATTCATGGAACAAATGCAATAATTAAATTATAGAATTTTACATTTTATCAATACTAAAGACTACTTTCCTTAGTATGCCAGATAATAACAAGGATCCTGTACCCTCTTGATGTAAATTTGATTAGGTGTTAACTCTTTACAAATCATTTTTTGTATAAATGAGACCATGTCCAACAGGTCGATGCTCGATGATAATCTATATTAATATTCTAAAGAGGTAAAGTTTGTGAGGTTATAGGAGGTTCTCTGGCTCTACTGAACCGATTCTGAAAATTCTTTTGTGATTAGAAAGCCACATTATTTGTGAGTACTAAAGGGGCTATTAACTCGAAAAATGGTTACCGCGATACCCAAAATACAAGCAGGCAGAGCCAAAAATATAGATAAATATAGTCTCGCACGGGATATTTATAAAATGGTTCCAATTGCTTTTATTTCCAATACTTATACCCGTGGCTGTATAGAATACAACACCATTCGGTAACGTTCTTTACCAATTCAGTAAAATTATATTACTTTTTAATGACGCAATACAGTTCGACTGTAATCATTTGTCAGGTTTTCAAGCCGCAGCGATGTACTTAACCATAAATATTGTATAGTAACTAGTACGGTACACCGATCATTTTCAGTCAACACTCGTAAAAAGTAACGGAAGCCTGATATCTTGAAATAAAATATTCAATTACCTGCCTCATTAGTCGATCGTCTCATTTAAACTTGAATAGTTGCTTATAACGAATGCTGACGGTACATTATTTATTTTGCAATTACACGAACAAGCAATAAAATAATGACAGAAAGTTGATACACCATGCGTTCTAAGGCGACAAACAGATGTGTGCTTACATACTTATCTCACATGCTTTTACCATAAACTATACTTTTATATTTCGTTTTATGCGTTTGTTGGGGCTATTAATCAAGTCACGTAATACGTCAACAGTAGTGGTTTCTGAGTCTCAATGTTTTTTTTTAATATTTAGATTTCTATGTCAGCTTTTTCTGACTTAACGAAAATCGTACTATTGTGTAATAAATATAGCATGTTTAAATTACAAATTGGCAATGACTAAAATACTCAACTTAGGATATAAATAAATAATTAAGTTTTATTACGTTGCCTGGGTAACGATATCATTTGTCTATGTCAATTAGTATTAGCACGATGCACGACTATTCGCGATTAAATTAATGCATATACGCTAAGAAAGCTGGGAAAAACAAGGGGCTGTAGTATTACTCAACCAATGTTTACTTTGTGATGCGTGCGTGATGAGTCAATTGAGCTAAAGTTAGGCCATACGCACACACACATTTCATACAAAGAGATACTTTGAAGAATAACTCTAATGCGATAATCTTGTTTCTTGACATAATTTATTGACAATCTATAACAATGAAAATATTTTTTTTCTAGATATTGATATTACATAAAACAAAAGAGCGTGCAAACAACAGGAGCGATTATTATTATAAAGTCGTTTATATATCTTTAAATTACTACAGATAAAATTATAATGATTCGAAAACAAGTTGTCAGGCAGCTTCTGATAGATTCCGGAAAAACAAGATCTAAATTAACGTGTTTTGCTCCACCCATGTGAAATTTAATAGTAATAGGCGCCATATTTAATTTTAATACAAATGTAATTATGTTACTATAATGATGAAATGGTTTGTTAATATTAAGTCTTATATAATTTGATATGTCGGCCTCTCTTAACATTTAAATAACAGAGGAGAACTGTTGATTCAATTATATCACCTTAGATTTGAAATAATTTATGTAGAAACGTAATATACATATATTACAGTTTCAGTATAGTTAGTTTCTTTTGCACCCGAGTTGTACTGACGTGTTATGAAAAATAGTATGTACGGGGTTAAACTCCTATTTTGCTTTTAAAGGGCAGTTTTTGCAATTATTTTCGATAAATGAACCGGCACCCTGATTTTTTTCTAAAATATATTGATTTTTTTGCTTTATCGTCATGCTAAGTAATTCATAAATGTTTGCCACACACAAGATACGTTTATAAATGTTTATAAATACAGCATTACAAAACCGAATAATTTATATTCGCTAATTATGGAGATAGTACCATTAGATACTTGCATAAACTGGTTTATTTGTAATTTATTATACCCCTTGTATATGTTAATTAATTTTGCTAGGTATAGCAACTTACATAAAAACAAGTCCTTCCAGTAAACTAGATAAGCGTCCAGCATTCAATTATTTATAAAATTTGCACCTTGAAATAAAATTCGAATAACCAAGAACTCTGTGCAAAGATGCGTTATCGGCCGGTTATTCCCGTTACTAATATACCTCTAATGGGATTTCGGCACTTGAAAACTAGCCAGAAACGATAAAATACACATCTGGCTTCTCAGGCACGTCCATATTGATATATTGCCTCACTTTAATGTTTAAATTTGGTGGCAAATTTTAACTGGTCGCTTCCGAGTTCTCTGAATACACTTGAAATTTTTTTCCTATTGTTCTAACCTACTTTTGTCATGTACAGTTATTAATATATGAATAAAGACACTCAACCTTAACTATATTACGTACAGTTATTAATTATAGTTAAATTATAATGAATTAATCCTGAAATTATGGACAAAGGTATATATATTTCACAGAAACGTTCTACAAATACCTTGTTTATTTCCGTGGCAGGAGCTATCGATAAATTCATCTCTACAGGTCACAGGTTCAATTAAAGTATTATTCACTTAAATTAGACACTTAAATACACTTTTGCAACTATAATTTGCAAAACTGTGGTACTTGGTGAACCCACATTTCAATAACATCAAATTGTTCATACTAAGTTGAACATCAATCACTGTGAGTTTTTACGACCGCGTTTTATAATTTCAGTGCGGATATGATTTTTTTATGATATTTATGTTCGCGGTCACGACTACGTGATTCACATCTTAATATACTTTATTCTTTCGGTCAATGGGCAATGAGATCCTTTTTGTCGTTAAGTTTGTATTAATATGAATAAGTCACTACAAGTTTAAAAGAGCATGTAAGAGAATTGCAAACTGTTTCATTTTGAAGAATGGCGATCACACTATATATATATATAGGACGCACTGAAAGAATAAGCTGTTGCTTTAACAAAAAATACACGCGTGTCTATTCCAATATAGTCTTTAAAGCCAGAAGCATAGAAATATTATATACCAACAATTGAGCACCCGTTTAGTGGGGGATACTATAATACTAATGCACCTATATCTAACTAACATGTTAATAACCTTTTGTGATCTTCTAGCCAGGATTCCAGACTCCAAAACAATTTAAAGATCCATTCAAGGTTAAAGAATCGCTGCTTAATTCATAGTATTAGTCTCTAAGCTTAACTTTCGTCTTCTCCACTTTGTAAATGGAAAAAAAAGTGTTTGTATAATTTTTAATCAATGTATATTCCCACACAACCCAACAACACACATCACTCACCAAATTAAAGCCGATTTCACTTGCGATGTGTAAAATTGCTATACCATTGAAATTACAGCCGAGACAAAGAAACAATGGAATATTAAGATTTATTAAGCATGTAGCGGTTTATGACTTTGCAAACAATCGCTTAGGCTGTTTTAACATGTTGTGTAATCGACCGAAAATCTGTAGACCTTACTTTGACCGGGTAAAGTAAGTTACGTCTTTCCAATAGTTCCATCATTGCAATATTGTATATTTCCGTATTCCATACACATTGGTTTTAAAAGGGGACGCCCACTACAAATACGAAATGTATAATTTTATTGAATAAATTAAATTCCTGCTGCTGAGAAAGCTAGTGATATTTTGTCATATTGATTTTACGGCACCTATTGTGCTACTTAAAACTTTTGAGTGGCAAATGAGTACGTACTATCATTTTATGTTAAATGTGTGCACTCCAGATTTATTATCGAAATAAGTCATTTCATTACCAAAGCACCATAAAAAACAAAGTGACAAGGAACAAGTGGCATTAACCCCGAGTATCTATCAGGCAAGGCATTTGTTTGAAATATGGGAAATCCTCATAATAACAGCTGATAAGTTTAGTAGCCTAGAAAATATATAATACACCATTGGGTTAATTCTTAAAACTTCCAAAATGATGTTTGAAATTTTTTACATTCGATTCGATAATTGCACAAAATGTTTTGGCATAAAAATTGAGTCCCAAAAATTTAATTTCGCGTGATATCAGAATATTTATAAATATCTTATTTATTATAATATATATTTATTATAATTATTATAATATTATAATATCTGATTTAGAGTCTCAGTCAAATGACATTGATTTCGAATTGAATAGTGTGTAAATAACATTTACAAATTAAAGTACATATTAAGTTCATTTGATAATATATAAAATCTAACAGGTTTACCTATTTTTTGTAAATAGTCATCAATCCATGTACATCGCACATTGATTAAAATGTCTGTAATTTTTTTACATCGGTAGACATAGTGACAGCCCTGCAGATCTCTCTCTAGTTTTTAAACACTAACAACAGTTATGTTATGTGTGTTTGTGTGTGTGTTTTTTTGTACATCGTGTTTTTTTTTAAATTTGCCTCGTTTTTTGACTGCTTAATTATATGTAGGTATTAATAAATATAATAAATATCTCAACACGTACAATATCACAGTAGCAGGTTAGATGCCACTGTTTGTTAAATCACTTAAAAATTACTCGTTTACATTTCCCTGCGCAATAAAAAATCACTTTTAGACAGTGTGGTGTCACGTTGATGGTGACTATTCAACGGCCGACCCCGTAATAAACAGAGTACGATTTGTAAAGGACGAGATCTCGCTTCAATATTAACAGAACAGTCCAGCTAACTTGGCTGAAATGGCTAATTTGACTAATTCAATGACAACTGATTAATGCTAAGCAAGTTAACTACTCGTAATAATATGTAGCATACAAAATAAAATGAACTGATATTCTTACTACATGCAAGAGACCACAAAAAAACAGTACACGTTGAAACACGCGTATATATCTATGAATCAATAATTAAAGAAAGTGAATTACAAACGCAACAGGCGAATCTATACGGAAAATGATGTACTACACCTATTATCATTTCTATTATATAAACATTTACAAAATAACGCGATATATTTATTGAAGATGAAACAGATTCTTGTTTTGCCAGAAAGCGGATATTCAGTTGAACTAGCGGCAGACTAACCTAATATCCGGCGCTTGATATTTCATCCAAACGTTGTCAATAGGTACACCTTTCTGCCCGACAAGTTAAATTAATAATACTTATAAAAATGAAACTGGACAAAGCAAAGTAACAGTTATCAACTTAACGAATAAAAGACACAATACCATATAAAATTAACCGAGCCACTAGTTATTATAGGCGCCGGCACGTAACTTGACCAGATTTCGGCGTAGTAGGGGTAAGTTCGCGCATAATATACTTAGTGCAACAAATCAATAGAAACGACATCGAAGAGTAGTCGGCTGAAGCTCCAATCGCTTGCTCGGAATGGTGCTACCACAATCCCCATGTCCCTCTATCAACCAAAGGGACCTAAAAAACGACTTTCTGCGCATCTAAAGAATCTGCCCAAGTTACGTGCCGATCTCTATAATATAATGATAAGATCGGTTTTGGTATTATAACTTATACTCTTTTGTGTAACAAATAAAATTGTATATTAATTTTAATAATATTGTTGAAGGAACAAAAATAAATAAATAAAACAGCAGAATACATCATACCGAATCTTATTAAAAAGCGGGCGGAACAAAGGAAGTACCGAAGATAAAAAGGAGTCAAAGAACGACACGTAAAAATGCATTAATTGGTGACGCGGCTAAAACGAGAAGGCCCAAAATGGATGTAAGCTTATACAAAGTTCAAAGCGTAACTGAAGTGCTAATGGGCGAACTCGAATATTTATGTATATACTTATAAGAACTTTAAGTAATTAACGAACATTCATTTTAAATTTCAATATATGCTTCATTCATAATTTGAAATGAAAATGTTGGTTTACAAGTGTAAACACTTGAGACATTAGCCTGGATAAAAACAACAAATCCTCATTTTTACACGTGCAAATTATTGAATCGATCTTGTCTTTCATTAAGTAATTCAAAATTGTAAACGTATAAAGTAACTGAGAACTGACTGGCAAAAATCCTTGTAATAAGAACACTTTGTATCTATTAAATATGAATGAAACCGACTGACGAGACGAAATGCTAAATGACGGCCAATTAGTAACTAAAAATTTATTTCAAGTAACAATGTGGAACTAAAGGAAGTGATAAATATACTGTAGGAAGATCTTCAGTAATGGCATTCCGGGAGATGCGCTTTGAGACAATCTTATAAAGAAAAAGATTAGACGACTTGATGACAGAACTACCAAATGTAGCGCTAAAGTGAACGTCGAAAAATAGACAAATATACATTTACATATGAACTAAATGCAATGTAGGTAGCACTTGTTTTAATTAATAACTTAGTAATACTTCTACGAAAGTGATTTAAGTTCGTGAATCTTACATTTTAAAACCTACGTGCGGTAAAAAATAAGGATTCAAATTGGCTAATTCCAAGAACGCTCTCCCACACTCTGCGCGTAGGATATACTTTCTTCAATTGAAAGAATGAACCACCCACACAGTATATTGACATAATTTATACTGGTTTCATAATGGAAGACGGAAATTTTGGCTTTTTGGTTTGTTATATCACATTGCAAATGTATCCTAAATACATAATGCCTTGGTGTAAATTATATTACGTTATCTGGTAATGTAATAAGGCTTTAATGGTCTAATGTTTAAGGATGAATTTACCTTTCTTAAGAACTGAATAGTTTAAATGTATGTTGAAATTGGTAGAAAAGAAAGTTATTTTAAGCTGTAATTGCAATTTTGTTGAAATGAAATAATACTAGCAGGCCATTCCCAAACTATATTTACCGTTAGTTTAATCTGGCTACCGTTCCAAGTACTTCAGGTCTATTTAGGGTAGTTATTAAAAATGTATTTTGTACTGTTCCTTAAAACAGAAACAGTGCAATCTCTGACCAGTCTAAACGAACAAATCTCTTTTTTAATCAGAACTGAAATGTCAGACCCAATCAATTGCGAGGATCGATCTTCTTAATGTATACAAGAAAATAAAATTGAAGTATCTGTTTGTAATTTCAAATTAATAGTTTTCATGCATATGAATATACGTTACTTACATCAAAAAATCCATTTTTTTTATTTTTAGCTGTATATCAGTTTGTTCACTTTGTTCTGACTAATCTATGGAACGGCTGGACGGACTTTGACGGGACTTAGCAGTACTCACTGGTAAATAGCTAAGAAGTAGCTTAGGCTAAATTTTTAGACTAGCTTCGCCCTAATGTTTTACCTGCGGTTAACACCACTTCTGTTTATCTTATTGTGAAATACTTTGTGTGAATAACATCTTTGAGTAGATCTCATGATGAGGCATGGGATAAGATGGTAAAACTTTTGAGTTTAGATGCATTGCTTTAAGATTTATTTAAAGTCTGAGTGATAACGTAAATAGTTTAAGTGTTCTATTTAATTAGAAGGTGAATTTTTTAAAGTAGCTTAAATGTTACATTGCTTTTATGCTAATGTTTATGTTAAGTAATACTTACATCGGTTTTAGTCAGAACATCATGTATTTTTGTTAGCATTTAAATGTTGTTTTATGTAGGCGATATAGAGTACAAATTTAGTAAACCAAAATCAGGTTCACACAAAAGATGAGTTTTTATTACAATAGCAACTTTAAAACTACCGTTTTGCAAAAACCGCGACTTGTTATACAAAAAATTTACAAAGTATTAAACAGTAAACATGTAGTCTAGCCTTAGTCTGTCTTTACCAATCTTTATGTACAAACGACCAAATTTTACGTTCTACATTGCTATTATAATATTTTAGCTAAAAATTGCAATGAATCAAATACCTAATCGTTGAAAAAACTGACAACAAAATATGACTGTAATGAAATAATACAGCATCTTGTTTGTCTAACGTGTAATATACTGCTAATCTCAACTGCTATAGAAAGTTTTCGCAAAATAACAACCCACAGTAGGCGCTTTCACGATCATTGTTGATTTACAAACTAACTCAATTGCTGCGTGCTACAATGACTCGTTTGCTCTGTTACTCTGCGAATTATTTCAACAATAGCTCTAGTACTCTGAACATAAATTCTTTTTGGATTGTTAAAAGGAATTCAAGATACTGTATCATTCTTGTTAGTATATTTAATTTTATGTCAATCTCATTGATAAACAGAACAGAACACAAAGATGGAACAAAGCAGCTTTAGTGAAAGAGGTAATGCCACCCACATCGGTGAGCTATCGTTTATAAATGGCATTGCACGTCCGTTGTAAGGCAGACACTTTAATGCATTAATGTCAATAACACTCGCATTCACACGTCTATTTCAAAATGTCTATCTATGTATGTGATAAGTTAGTAAGAGTTCTATATATTGAACTATAAACGAATGAACATATCATCATGGGTATAAAAGAATAAATTATCTTCAAGACTGGATTTAATATGGTCCTTTGTACCAAACGCAAATTAGAAAGAACTGCGTACCGTTGAGGCCAGATTTGGTTGTCAGTAGTCAGAGTGCAAATGAGTAAGTGCAAGACCACGGCCTGCACGGTACTCTGATATTATACCGTGCCCCAGACCATCGCGTCATTTACCGTTACTATAATTGTATATCACGGTGCACGTAACATGAAAAATTCTAAAAGATTAAATGTTATAAGGACCTTGTAACAGAGTCGATTATATTTTAGCCTCTTCTCGTTCTCTACAGTCAAAATTGCCGCTTATTTTGGTACATAAATGACTTATTTCAATTTAAATATAGCAAAACAATTTAAATAATTAGAATACCTTTATATTTGCGATGTCCATTATGAGAGGCCCATTGATTTTTCTTAGAGTCAACACTTCCACTGCAGATATTTAATTCACTAGAGAATATTTTCTGATTGATAAGACTTCTATTACTGTTCTTAGGTTCCGTTTGAAAAAACGACACAAACTTGTGTAGCGGACTCATTTTTATTTTTCATTGAAGTCCTGACAGTCAATTAATCGACGTGGAATACAGCAGTGAGAGAACACCATGACATCTTGAAGAAGTACTAGTACCACTGACCAAAAATATGCTACTTTCTAAATTATAAAATGATTTATTAAGTAAGCACTAATTGCACATAATGAGCACAGCGCGGAAGAGCTCTGGTGTGAAACTGTGAATACGGCTAAGTTTTTTGTCGTCACTCCTCAGATGCGCGTGCGACAGTGTCGCCGGCCGCTCTTTTACCTATTGCCACTGCTTCGCGCGCACTTTCATCAAAGAACCAGGGACTTTCGTTGGGCGTCGCTTAGCCTCCATTATTTGATGTGGTTTGTCACGCTCTATGTTCTTCACTTACTTGTTGTATTATCTTTATTCATAGAGGAAGTAATCATTATGATCAGTCTTTAATAGTTTACTGGACATTCAGCCTTGCTTACCAAGGAGGCTTTGAGCTTTAGTTTTAGGACGTAATAATGCCTGTGAATTGCGCTGATTGAATTTCGAATCTGGAATTCCTTGTTCATGTGCAATCCTGTTCGTGTAATGGTAAGCAGGTAAGCAGATATTTAAAAATAAATTTTCATAGGTAAAATAATTGTTCAAGAAGTATAGTTTTACAGAATATATGAGGTTCACTTCAAACCATAAATTTTCAATTAATTATAACAATTTAAACAAGTTCGGTTCATGTGTAGGTATTACAATAGAGCAAATATGCTTCGTAGTGTGAACTCCATTCAAATGACACGACGTTTCCAAACTCTTACACTTGGTGTTACGCAAGATGTGTTATACGTAACGAGGTGGTATTATTTTTAACTGGAATTGCTTTTTCTTTAATTACAGACAATAAAAATGTACACTAGTTGGCTCGATTAAATGACGTCACCGCTCATTTAAACCGTCACACTGCATATTAGGCAGTATTCAGCATGTATACAAACTCTGAACAAATTCGCTCATATTTTCTCCCACTCGCGAAGGAGCCAAAAATTATTTATTATTTCTTGACGCTTCTATGTATCTAACGTTATGTAACTGTAACGTCTATGAATGTACATTTAAGTTATAAGAAGTGAACAATGTCATTGCAACAAAATACCACTGGTTGCAGTGATATGTATTGTTATAAATGTAGTTATTTAAAACAAAAGATTATCAAACAATTAAAAGCGTTTGAACAAAAATAATACGAAATATACATTCTTATGACGTTCGTTCGTATACATGTCTATATAACCTACATGTACATTGCTACCTATTTGATAGATTTGGTAGCGAGACTTTAGAAAAAATGCTTGCAATATTATTGTTACACATTATATTATGCTCACCTTTAAGATTAAACAATTTAGATCTATCGTTTTTTATGAGTAACGTGCATGTGTGTAAATACGAATAATAAACTATATACATTCTTAAAGGTAAGTACCTAATTATACTTCAGCGTATTACCGTCCACTGCTTAACAAAGGCCTCCCCAAAGAGCGAAATAATGTGATGAATAACAAATAGCTTGACAAAACTGTTAATTACCATTCCTTTTGGATTCGCTGTAGTTGAGTAAAAACAGAAATTCAAAAATAGAATAAAAGAACATTGCTACTGTCAATTAAAATTTGTATAGCAACACTGGATTTCATCTAGTTTTGTTATAGGTAAAGAAATATCTGACAGTAAGTATCCCTGAACTCCGCCACAAAGATATAAAACTCCTTTTAAAGACTTGCTACTGTAAGTTTTATGCTACCGTTACATCGAATGTAATTAAAAACCGTTACGTTTTATTGCTCAGTTTAGTCTATTTTGTTTGTACTGTATTTTGTGGGTGAAAAGAATGATCACCATTTACTATTTTTACTCTCTATGTCGGGGAAAGCGAGTTCTATTCCGTTTTTATATATAACCTACACAACTGAAACAATTTTTCTTTTTGTTTTTAACAAAATTGTTTGAATCTGTATTATTTTTTTTACAAAATTGCCGTTTTGAGCGTATAGATAAATGAATATTATCTTGTGATGGTACGTAGGAATCAATGAACGTTTTTCATATTTTATTTTTTCCGTGGTATCAAGTTACTAGCATTTTATCTTTGCAGTCTATTTAGGAATTGATTATAACTATATTAGTAGAATAAGATAGCGGTTCTCAAAAACCAAAAAACGGGCAATGTATTCACAAATTATTCAGCATAAATATTTATGCGTATTTCAAAATTCTTCATAATAGGTATAGTATTGTTACGTACATCGGTATTTCGTACTCAGGGGCATCCACAAATTACGTCACATGTTAAGGGGGAATGTGTCGACGAAATGACTTTTTGTAACAGAGGGTGGATCCTAAGTTTTCTGTCGTAAATTGTTAAATTTTTCTTTCGTAGCTATTCATGACATTATTGAAAGCTACATGTCTGAATTTTAAGAGGATATAATACGAATCAGGTACTTGTTCACTGGTGCAACTTTATCTGCGTTTCCCAGAACTAATAAATTATCTCGGTATTTGCAACATTTTTCATTGATGCTCGGCTTTTTTTTTTGTCTTAACGTGATGTTTTATAGCTTATAGCCTTACTCGATAAATGGACTATCCAATACTAAAATGACTTGTTAATCTGTTAACTGCAGGTTGGCAGGTTCATATTCAGTATAATTTCTCTTTTAGTTCTTTGAATACGATCCTGAGTTAGACGTTGATACTATATAATCCTATATAGAGACCAAAACAGTATTTCATTTTTAATACATAGAGCTTCTTCGAGACGAGTTCAACCATATCTGCCCGCTAAGTAGATTTCGGATGTGGATCAATTAGGCAGGTGCTCTCAAACTGAGGTGATACGACAAATATCGTTTTTGTGATGAAAGCGCAATTAACTTATTCCTTAATTCATTAAATAAAATAACTTATACCGACTGAGTCAATATTCAACATCTTATTTACTTCAATTTATAGAAAATTTCGAACTTTGCAGAATAAGAAATTGGAAGATAGCATGTGTGTATGGTGTCTAGAAATTTATAAAAAACAACTTGATTTGCCTTTAAAAAAATTAAAAGCGCCATCTATTGTATTCGTCACGAAGCTTCAAACGAATAGTCGGTGCAAGCGACTGAAATTAACATTGACCTACACTCATACTCTATTCGAGCTCATGTAAGGAATTAAAACTAGATGGCAGCACACGTGAAAAGTTTTGTACTTTTGATAGATTTTAGATTAGTTGACTACTTTATAGGGGTAAATTTAAGATAAGAACATTTATCAACATAGACTTACAGCAAACACATGTTGTTTGACGCATCTTTCTCTTGATTTTGAAAAAAATAAAATAGTAATTAGTGCGTCCTCAACATTATGTTACCTGAGTTGAGGGCAATTATTTATTTTGTCGCTCTGGGTGAGATCTAAATAAGAATAGGTTATGTATTCGAGTCCCCAAACTGCACTTGGCCAGCGTGGGGACGTATGGCCTTAAACCCCTCCTGAGAGGAAACCCGGGCCCAGCAAGTGGGATATTATGGGTTGCTGTTGATGCATTCGAAAAGTTTTAAGCAAAGGTCCTTGAATGACATTTATGGCAATTTTACCTTATCGCTTTTTCATAAACTTTTACATATCTAACGATGACTTTTACATATATGAGGGTGTGCTACGTATACGTTTTTCCTTATCAGAAATGTGTGTGTTGTGTTGTATGTGTGATTAAAGTGACAGTGTATGCGAACGTACACTTTTATCACTGGTATCACAGTTGATGAATTACATAACACGCTAATGGAGCAGGTTACCAGAGGCGGGAGTTTGTGTTGTGAAGTCATATTTAAACATTTAATTAGAGTATCAAAACACAAAAGATTTACTACGAATAAATAACTTAAATAGTTACATTTGAGCTGAGGCTTGAAAACCAATAATCACAAAATGATTATTTCCATTATTATGTCTTTAATTAATGCCATTTATTCCTTTCAATTGCACTGATGGCGTAGTGGCTTAAGCGGTCCGCTGTGTGTTGTGAGTTCAAATCTTACTCGGGGCAACACTGTGATTTACAAATTGCTGTCCGGGTATTTTTGTCCGTTTCAGGTATGTTTGTAAAGTCCCCTGCGACATATTTTCTTTAATATTTGATATTGGTTTATTAAGAACAATATTATTTTAACGTTAAGATTTTAATTTTGTCAGTTGTAGACTGTGGTGGACAATTTGTAAATATTGTGATGACAAGATGAGTCCCGTAGAACTTTGTTAAAACGCGTCATAAAATTCCTGTAACGTAATTTGTGGACGGCCCCTTACGCAATGATCATTGATTAAACTTAATGCGAGGTAAGTGGTTACCAACCACTGTGGCGCTCATAGCCCAGTTGCACTCGGTGATTAGAAACAATCATCGAGGGTAAGCAACGATGGCGCGGTCAGTACCTCGATGGGTGACCGCTGGTGGCATGTTACCATGAGTGTCTCCGTGATTCGGAGGTCACGTTAAGCAGTCGGTCCCGGTTGTTATCATACGATAACAGTTGTGAAGCCTAAGCTTCTCTTCAACACTTAAACTTCACTTGGAGGCCTACGGGCGGCTTAAAAACATTCAACGGCAAGATTTACGTAGCCACAACGTATTCTTGCCAGTCCCCAACCCGCACTTGGCCAGCGTGGAGACGAATGGCCTTAACCCTCTCTGAGAGGAGACCCGAGCCCAGCAGTGGGACATTATGGGTTGTTGTTAAAGTGGTTACCAAGTTCGTGTCTCCTTTACCTATATTTATTACGGAAAAGATGCACTGTAGTATTTCAATAGGCTGTCCATTTAAAATTACATATACCTTCGAGATACGTATTTGATTATTCGTTATAAATATACTTAGTGTTTTTTATAAACTATACTCCTGTTGCATACAAATCGACAGTCGCAACGGCTACATACATAAAGTATAATTAAATGACAGTTAACATTTAGTTATCCATGGGTTGAAACATCCACTGACCTTTATTAGTAGGCAGTGTGTTAGGTCTTGTAGCTGGCACGCGGTGGGGCGCGGGTTTCCTCGGCGAGGGGGGCGGAGCGAGGGAAGTGCGCGCGCGCACCGCCACCGGCGATGACGACAGTTTCTGCACCACTCCATTCTTCTTAGCTGTAAACAGTGTTCTTCAAATTAATAAACATTTAAAAGACAACAAAGTTTAATAGTTTTCTTTAGTGGTTTTTTGAATCAACTGTTTTTTCAAACTTAAAAAAATATTAAATTTTTTAAATATAAAACTTTTTTATCAAAGATAACTCCCGCACTGGGAATATCCTGTGCGGCGGGGGACTTTACAAACATACATGAAATGGACACCAATGTCTCATATAAGGCTTGAACCCACAACGCTCAGTGCAGTAGAAAGCGGTGAAGTGATCGCTTTAATCACTGCGTCATCCGTGCAGTCAAGTTATTTTACTACTAGTAACACTAACATATATATATACGGATATCATAATGTGGTATAGAATCTACGACTGGCAATAGACAGACTTGTAGTATTGACAAATAACGGATGCATTCAATATTTAGGATACATTATTATTTTTACATAATGTAGTTTGTATGAATCGATTAAACTTATGATAGTAATGAGTGTCAATCGGTTATAGTAGTTTGTTAACATTCTCGATTCCTTACTTATTAATGCCTTTGTCCGCAGCTCCGCCCGCATGTGTCGGTTATCGTGGAATGGAATATATATATATAT
>PKRV01000055.1:1638305-1701170 GCA_003709505.1 Hyphantria cunea
ATATATATATTCCACGATATATATATATATATGTCCTTCCTCAATAATCGTATCTTAATGCCATAATTTCGAACCAGACAGGATATTTTTCAATGCATTTTGTTTCAAGTATTGGTTCTCAATAATCCAGTCCGTGCAATTTAACATGTTAATATCCACAGCAAATATAACTTGAACAAATCATTGCTGGATACCTGAGCTAAGTTAAAGTACATTCTCTACTGTTATCTATTGTTGACTTGACTATTTTTAGTATTATAAGAATATTTCAAGACTATAACTAAACAATTAATATAAATGTCGTATTTCTTAATTTGCCAGTGTGGTCAAACGAGTAGATGGGTCACTTGCCCATGAACGATTGCAAGTCAGCCCCCATTGTCAAGTTGATATTCCACAAACATAAATGATAAAAAAAAACTTATAAATGCATAGGAGTGATAGGAATGACATCTCTCAATGTAAAGTCACGTGGTCAAAACGAAATAGTTGTACAAAGAGAATCGACGCGAAACAATTGCATACTGTTTAAGCCAGCTGGTGTGACTTACCTATGGGTTTAACGGGCTTGTGCTAGAGGTCTCGGGTTCGATTCCTGAGTCGGACCAAATATTTGTATGATCTGCAAATATTGGTTTCGGAGTTTGGGTGTTTTCTATGTATAATATGTATGTATTTATGAAAAGTATATATGTATTAATATCAGTTGTTTAGTACCTATAGTACAAGCTCTGCTTAGTTTGGGACTAGAAGCGTTGTGTGTTATAATGTCCGAAATATTTATTTATTTATTTATTATTTCCAAAAATAAATTAGACTTGGGCAAGATAAGGCATAGGTTTCTTTTTAATAAGTATTAGAATATCAAAACTTAAACGAAATGTAACAGTAAGTAGGATTACACAGTGTGGAGGAACGGGCCACATGTTCCTCCAACACAAAGGGAGGATCCTCCAACCAGGCGAGGTGATCATGCCTGGCGGGCCACTGCCCAACGGTTGATGTTGGGAAGTTGTATATATGTTAAACGGCGCGAGAACTTATATTGCGCGATTTAGGATTGGTAGTTTCTTAGTTTTCTTCGTTGCACCGTAGTTCGATGTTTCTTCGGTAGATGGCGCTGTCATATATTTTTATGTTGACGCTGTATGTGGAAGTCGCCACAACAGTAAACATACTTTCATATTTCTTGCTCATGCGTGAAGACGCTGAAGCTCCGAACTTATGGAGGGGTCATTCTTTGGCGCGAATGAGACGGCTTGACCAAAACGATACCATAACCTCGCAAAAAACCGACATAAAGCAATTTTTCGTTGTTTTTCACTGAATGATATATCGATGACGTTACTGGAGCCTAAACCACCTCTTGTCCCTGACTCTAGGGGGAAGGACTCAAAGAGCGCCAGTGTCTCATCTGCTAGTTTGCCCCTTCATTAATAAATCTTATTTGCCCCTTTATTGCCTAAAAACCCGTCAATAAAAAGCGCCAAGGTAGTTTTAGCCCAGGGCCATACAAATTCACGAACCGCCCCTGCTGGATTTACAAACGCTTTGACGGCCCGTGACAAAGTTGTTTGCTCTTTTTAATTAGGTATTACATGTACCGTAGCACCACTTATTTGCAATTACGTTATATTTATGTGATTTGCACGGTACCTTAATTCTAAATTAAAAGTTCTGGAATAACCAGGTCAACACACAAGCAGATTAACCAACAGATAAGATATTAAATGATTTGTATTTTTTGCAACAATTAGTAGCCTTAAGTTCCCACAAAATCGGTTCAGCTAATCAAGAGATTAGCCGGAACAATGGACAGACAAAACACTAAAAAAACACTGGCTTTTTTGACATAAGTTCTGTACATAATTGCATATACATTAAGTTAAAACCTGTCAATTCGAAATCACAAACACACTTAAATTTTTAGTGTATAGATTATAAATAGTTCAGTAAACATAGCCGTTCCCTATAATCCCTAGAGCTGTGCTGAATGCTAAATGCTTAAAACGGAGATTAGATCTCAGACTCCAGATTATTTTCAGAGTTAGTTGTTCTAATTTCAAATAACCATTCTTATAACACATAGTAAATGAAACTAGCACAACGTCACGTTTATTGAATAAATAATGAACTATAAATAATGTCTTGTCACGCAATATACTAATGCACTAACCCACTGATCGAACCAGTTACACTCTGACACACTTTTCAAAGGACAGCCATAGCGAAGGCGCTATTGTTTAATCTCGAAAGATGACTTGCGAAACATTATGAAATCGTTAAAGCAAAGACTTTTAAATTTGCATGTTTAAGTTATTTTGCTAAGTCTCGTTGCTTGACTATGTATGACTCTAGGTCTCATAATTACCGTCACAAAGTAGTTAAACACAATATTGGTACGTGAAACGTGTAAAATAGATATTTGTAATGTAAAGCCAAGGTGAATTATTTCAAAATAATATTTCAAGAAGCAATGTCTAATTCACTCACATGAAATCGTTTTTTTATAATCAGTGTTCTCATGTTAGTGTAAAAATGCATACTTAATTAATATTGAATTATTATTACATCAGGAATCATCTACATGAATGTGAGTGTAAGGCAAGCTCTTTTTCATTACAACTTCTTAAATTTACACTCAAGTTCAATCAGGTTTTTATAGCATTCGATTTAAGATTTTTCTATAACTAGATATTATTTGCATTTTAAGAAAATACCCCACGCAGACTAAATTTCAAGATCTTGAGTTAGAAGGAAGTCTTAAATTTATAAAAGTAAACTAAATATATATTACATATAGATATACGTCATATTAATTACAACAGCCTGTTCAAATGGTAATGTTTTGCCCAATCTATAGATATTAAACGTAGAAAGCTGTTTCCTGACCATGTCCAATTGCCATACTTAATGACAGGACTTTGTAAAGTCTTTCTATTTATTCGCTCTACTGAATCTCGCGCTTATTAGCCTGCAGTACGACACTGTATGCTGTTTATGTAACGCAAAATAAATCTGCTTACACCTCGTTACTACGGACCCATAAATATAAGCAAGCGTGGACGGATGTTCAACGATTGACAGCACTAAACCAATTAAGTGCCGGTACGTGTTTCTTAATACCACTTAGTATAAGGTTGCAAAATATCTGTCGATAATTAGCTTTTCATAATTAGTCTCTACTTTTTTCGCCCTTTTACAAAAGGAAGTAGGTACTAAAAAGACAATAGATTAAGGTGTTGAGGTATATTTTGTTTAGACGATAATTTGCGCAAGACGGCTGGCAGGAGCTAGATGCGAGAAGCCATAGATCGAACTAAGTGGCGTGAAATTGGAGAGGCCTAAGTCCAGCAGTGGACTGCGATAGGCTGATGATGATGATTGTTTAGACGAAGTCTACATAAAATACCCTTTTCTGTTTTCGTAGAATCCAGAATTTTTTTTAAAGTTTCTTTGTGACTGGTCTCAAGCTTAACGGCGACATTGAGATAAGAACACACTTCAACAGCTTATCATTATTTTCTAAAACAAGGAAACTACGAAAATCGAAGCCCACAAATATGATATAAGATTTATACATAGACAATGCAAGTAAAGCGTAGGAATATTATAAAAAATCACCAAAAAAACATAATTTATGGTTCCTACCTTATCAAACTGTTTATAACTTACCTAATTAATTGTACAAGTAACATACTCACCATTTTTAAACAAGATGCAAGTTGCGACATTCGACTTTAGCATTACATTATTCACGGAATGAGAATTTTAGTTAGCACGATAGTTTAATGGTTCATTTGGAAGAATATGACAACATTTATACGATATTCGATTCGTACTTATCTTTCAATTAAAATGATGTTGAAGCATTTCCGATTTAATCCATACTATCCATGCCAATATTTGTATTCAATTATATATCGTACCTAACTTTGCCTGTCAGACCATTACGATATCACGGCTAAACCACTGAACTGAACTTCGGTATAGAATGACCTTAAAGAAAGATATAGGTTACTTTTTGGCACGATAACCGACATACATGCGGTCGGAGCCGCGGACAAAAGCTAGTATTCTATATACATATGGACATGGGTGACACATACCTTGAACTGATTGTGGAGTTGGTGGCGTTGGAGGAGGTCGAGCGGGTGTTGTCGGCGTAGGAGCGCTCTCCCTTTTCTTGCCGTTCCCTGGAATAGACAAAAAATAAATATAAGCACCCAATAGACACATACATCCGTGTCTCGGAAAGCACATTAAGTCGTTAGTTTCTGTAGCCAAACGAACATATTTTACAATCGTCACGGGTAGTTGGTTAAAAGGCTGACAGCGTGAATAAAAAAAAAATATATGCTTCTCAAAGTGACTCTGCTCTGACTGATCGACAACATGAATTGAATCCAAGAGATAGATGGAGATACTCATTGCTAATTCACACAATGCATATGGCGGCCTGGTGAGATGCTTTTTCATGCTCGCTTAAAGGACCCGGGATCATTGTGGGAGGGAAACAAGCTCGCTAGTAGTGAGTTCCAAGTTTTAACTATTCAGCGTAGGAAAGACGAGCCTAACCGTTTAGTTCGAGAGCGTATGACATGAAATATTTAAACCGTAGACCAAATTACTAAGTAACGCGTTGACACAACGACAAACATAATAGTTTTGAATCTCTTTTCTATACTGTGTACTGTGCTTTATTACCCATTTATTGCAAAAATATAATAACTACTAAGAACATTTACATCAACATATATAATTTTATGACATTACAGAATGCACGTTAGTTTTATACCAGTAGATAAAAAGCCGTTTACGTAATGGTTTTAAAAGGCTCGAATCTCGAATGCCTCGTAGGAGATGCCGTGGGAAGAAGAAAGTCAAATAGAAACAATGTGATAAAGTATGTGCTGGGCGAAATCATTTTATCAGCTTATCGTAAGACACGCAATGCTCATGACAAAAGTGTGTGTAATGTTGATGTTGTGACATCATTTCAACCCACAGTAGTATACTGAGTTTTGAAGAGAAAGAACACAAACATACCACTGTGTAGAGTACTTGAAACATAAATATGTATGTAATACATCTTCATAATTCTTCCTCTATAAAATTTCAAAATATGTAATGAGATTTCTAAAATAATTAATGGATTGTCTTCCATGTCCATGTGAGCTTAAGAAATGACATTTGTAAATTAAAAACGCATTGAGGCTCACTATTAAATTATAGTTTTATTTCTATTCATGTTTTTCATCAAGGACTAAAGGTTTTATTTACAAACTTTACACTACACTGTTTACAAATACCACATTAAATTTACATAATTGTGTGGGTGCTTTTACGAGATATAGTAAAACACCTACTAGCTGTGATACCTATGTCAGTTAATGCATAAATACTAAAAGATAGCCGAGCATAAATCACAGAGTTACAATTGTCTCTGCTCCAATTTCAACATGTGCCATAAATGACTGATAATAAAATGACATTGTCTGTATCTGGCTTTTATGAAATTAGACAGGGAGATCGTTTTTTGTTTTTTCGAAAGACGGTCCCCGTTTCATCTTATCCATATTTTTTATAGTTTTTATCATTTTTTTCATCACGACTAAGACTTGAAAACTCGAAGACTAAAGACTTGAAGACTTTAAACACTTGACAATGGCAGAAATAGCAAGTTAGCTGGTTGCCACTTCATCAAAAGAAGAAGAAGTAATTAGACAGACATATCTTCACCTTCATATGAATAAATTGGGAACAGATGTAAACACAGACTCAAACTGAGACTTTGTGATTCTTTGTAACTTTAAAGTTAGTACAACTGGCGGCGTTAATATACCGTAGGCGCTTATTAGTTCGCGCCTACCCGTTACTACCTTGGAGAGCAAGGTTAAATGCTGCAATTTGAGATTATATCATTGCATAGGCAAATACATGTAGTTTTATCTATTAAACATGTTTCAGACTGTTCATGGAAATCATTCTCAATGTAATGTATCAAAAGAGCATCGCATTGTCTGCGAACTGGCAAAATGTATCAAATGTTGAGCCCAAGATTTAAGGATTTCATAGAATATATAATAAGTCTTATAGTTCCATTAGCAGTACACGAAACATTGGTAAATTTAAACAATACGTATTTAATTTTAATTCATTTATACGACTAAAGTGTGTAAATATAATTAAACTAACATTTACAAGTAGTTAGTTTTAACAATGAGGCTTTGTTTTAAATATTCACAAAGTCATCAGAGGTCATTAAGCACATGATAGATACAATACATGTAGTAAAATATTATAATAACATCCGATAAAACTAAAATTGTGTACGTACATTCAAATAACAGGCTTCGTTCTTATAGAATCAGATTATTTATACCTACTTTACTAACTTTTGCAAACGACTCCACCAGCATGTACCTATGTCGGTTATCGCGGTAAAGAGGAGCCTATGTTCCCTCAAGAATCAAAGTATCTATAATGCAAAATTTCAATAAAATTCGTGAAGCGGTTTAACCGTGAAAGCCTAACAAACAGACAAACAGGGAATTACTGTTGAATTTCTAATATATATTTAATAGATTTAATACTAGTAACACAAATTACTACATAAGATTAATAAATTTCCTGCTTGGTAAGTATGATTATATTGATAATCATCTCAGCCGAAAGACTTTTCCACTACTAGATATAGGCATGTATCTAAATAAAAATGCACCAAGAAAATAATAAAAAAAAGTAAAAAAAAACGGACATCTAACAAACAACGCCATTACTAGACAACTTATATAAATACATAATAATTTGAAACAAGAGACCATGCAGTCGACGCATTACAATTCAAAATCACACATAATCATGTAGGCATTCCTTTTGTTTAGTCGTGTTTTTTCATGGGAAAGAAACGAGCTTAAACTAGAATAGGTTACACGTGATATGTAAGACGGATTGGCACATAAGGCTTCACTTGGACGCACATGGAAATACAGCACGATTTAATATTGTTGCGAATTTTATCATGTTCAAATGGAAATATTATAACTTACTTATAATAAATACCCTTATTTTATAATGGTTGGTTTAGATATACGGTCTTGCTGGGAGGGGAAGATGTGTTAATGTCAGCTGTTCCCGGTTCTCCCCCTTCTCAGGCGCAGAGCGGCACACCATGTGGTTTTAGTCGGTCCGATTTCGACACACCGCCCCGCCGAAAACCCCGGTGGGGTGACAGCTCGTGGAAGTTTCCACGCGTAAATTTGGCATTTAATTAAATTGGTCCCTAATGGCAAACGTAACGCTACGGAATAACATTATTGTGTCCCCTAGTACTTTCCAATTTAGAACAGCAGTCTAAAAGCCAGTCAACAATCTAGTTTTTGTTCTTTGTGTATAAACCAGAATTGTGACACTGAATCTGTGTGTCCGTTTGTAATTTAAAATTAACTGTTTTTTTTATTTTTGTTTGTATGTCTGATTGTTCTGGCGAATCTCTGGAACGGCTGGACTGATTTTGACAAGACTTAAATTGATAGATAGCTGATGGTATTATGATATTGGGCTACTTTCTTTAGACTAACTTCATCCCGCGTTACCCGCGGTTGTCGTTGTAACCGCGGGGCTCGGCTAGTTCAAAATAAGCAGGGTCCGGATGGCGTAAGAAAGCGGTTCCCGGATCTCTCCCGTCTCAGGCGCAGAGTGGCACACCGTGGTGGTTTAGTGGGTAGTCTGGCGAGTCAGTCGGGAGTCCCACACAAAGTAAACCCCCTGTCCCCGCGGGGGGAGCGAAGTGCGTAAACGCATTCCAACACGTAAAAAAATAAAAAAAAAAAAGTTCAAAATAAGCAGGACAATATATTGCTCTTCAAAGTCACTGTATCTTGCATCAAACCGATTTCAAATTTCCTAAGATTACGATACATGTGCGTCAGTTCAACGTTAATTACGTTGATACCTTGTTCGATGTTTTTTATTAGATTACGAGTTGGGTTAGATTATTACCACGCAAACGGCCTAACATGCATGGATTGTTACAGGCGTAATTAAACGTGTTTGTGGCCGGAATCTGTGCAAACAACATTTTATTGGGCCGTTTTACATTCATTGCCAGGAATCGTTTGTTCTGTTGTACTTAGTACATACTCTATTACCTCATTGTTCATGTATTTAAACTTTATGCACGTCAGGTACACAGCTGAGGTACAGTTAACCTTTAGAGGTCCACAGTATAGAAGAAATACATAAATAAACCAAAGTAGAAATTCGTGATCAAACGTTTAAAAATGTACAAGTACGAAACAAAGTAAAATTTAACAAAAAAAAAACGACTGCAAGAACTGGACCAAATTAAAATGGGACCACGCAAGAAGCACCGGCTTTCAAATAAAAAAAAGAATCGTCAAACTCGGTTCAGCCATTCGAAAGTTCCGAGGTAACAAACATAAAAAAAATACAGTCGAATTGGAACCTCTTCCTTTTTAAAGTCGGTTAAAAATAGTTTTTACATAACGTAATTAATCGTTTTTGCTTATAACGTAGAACAAGGATAATTGTGGGACTCCGTAGGCCTTAACGAAACTGTTGGTTAAACGAAATAAAAATCGATTGAAATTAATTTCATTCATTCATTTCAGGTTTTCATTCTTTTAACAAGGTGTAAATAAATAAAATAATTGTTTGTCTTCTACTTAATTCCTATCCTAATTCATACTAATATTATAAATTGAAAGGTCTGTCTGTCTGTCTGTTACGCTTTCACGGCTAAATTGCTGCACCAATTTCAATGAAAGGAGTGAATGCAAGGAGTTACTTTAATTCTTAAAGAAGGACTTGGGGTACTCTTTACCCCGATAATAAGTAATAATCGACATATAGGCGGAAAAGCTATATAGTTAATTACTAATCCTAACAAATTTCACAAATGTGACTGTGAGTTTCTTTGTTATGCTTTTACGCCTAAACTACTAAAACGATTTAAAAATTCTTTCACCAATGAAAAGCAACATTACGAGCGAAAAAAAAATTTGCCTGAGACTCCACCTGCGTGTATATCAACATGCAGGTGGAGTCTCAGGCAATTTTTTTTACACATAAGGACGTTTTAAGTTGATACTTAACAATTAAAATGAATAATTGTTATATTCACATACAAACGTAAATAGTCATTAGGATTAAGGGTGAACGAACTCTTTGAATATACCTGCCTGCGAATGTGCATGCTAACCTTCAATTCTTCGCATTTTCAAATTCATATTTTTCAGTCTTAAAAATTATTTCATTTTATAGGTTATCTCACTCACACATGGAAAGAAGTGACCAGAATTGATCCAACAAAAGTTGTTTGTAGCTATATAAGAGTGATATTTAAAAAAGACTACATAAATATTAAGGTAAAATTGGAATTTGGAGGCGCTCATAGCCCAGTAGCACTCGGTGATTAGCAACAATCATCGAGGGTAAGCAACGATGGCGCGGTCAGTACCTGGATGGGTGACCGCGGGTGGCATGTTACCATGAGCGTCTCCGTGATTCGGAGGTCACGTAAAGCAGTCGGTCCCGGTTGTTATCATACGATAACAGTCGTGAAGCTTAGTTGGAGGCCTTCGGGCGGCTTAAAAACATCCAACGGCAAGATTTACGTAGCCACAACGTATTCTTGCCAGTCTCTGCTGGGCTCGGCTCTCCTGAGAGGAGACCCGAGCCCAGCAGTGGGACATTATGGGTTGTTGTTTGTTTTTTTGGAATTTGTTAAAATGAAACTACAATTAACTCACTTCCGCCGACTATGGTGATCGCTTACTGCATTGACCATGAATGCCATGAACATTAGTTCTGCCAAGAAAACATTCTATACAAGCTAAATCTAGTAATTAGAAGCAGGTATTGTGGAAATATGTTTTAGCTGTACAATGCAAAATAATACCTAATAATTAATTCAATAAAGCTGTTCTCGGATTGTGAGATCGCTACGCAAAACCTTGCAATCAGGGTCTAATGGTAACAATTTCCAAAAGGCATAACGTCATCCTGGTTTTGCTCCGGGATAATGACATTGTTTTTACTTAAACATTAAAAAAACTAAAATATTAGGAAATACCATCAGGCATACAAAGAGGTCTATTTCCAGCAGTGGACTGCAATATGATGATGAAAAAAAATAAAAATAAAAAGAAATAATGATAGAATAGAATTAATACACTTTATTGTACACCAGATATAAGTTTATATAAAAATGATGTACACATGCAAGAATATGTACATATATACTAACATACCTACATCTATACTACAGCGGTAAACTTATATGGGTAATCTCTGGATCAACTGAACCGATTTTGTCAATTTTGATACCAATAGAAAACGAAATTATTTGAGAGTGTCACAGACTATATATATTAATTAGAAACATGATTACTGCGATATCCAACAAACAAGCGAGGCGGGGCCGCGGGCAAAAGCTAGTTAATTATAATATATAATAAAGCACCTATCAAATTTGAGATTATTCTGGTTTTATTTAGAGAAGAGCTTGTACCTTCGCTTTCAACAAATGACGCCATTCCAATTTCCTGGGGAATAGCTATCTTTTTTAATGCTGTTCCACAACCATAAGTATCAAACTTCTTCAAGTAAACCTTTCGAAAATAGTTTATATCACTTCTCACTCTAGTATCCATTCATTACTAATATGATCACGTTTCCTACACTCACTTCGTAGTTACTAAGCTGACGTGAAATTACTAAGTAGCTTTCATTACCTACTACCTAAAAGTGTTCGGGGAACAGGGTGAAAGAACTATAAAGTTTGATTACCATGGCAATACTGGCGCTTTCCACTTAAATATCGTTCACTATTAATTAAAGGTCAAAGTAGTTTCACCCCGCCTGATGAATAACATCGAAACACAAGGCTTAGAAATCATAAATCATTACAATAATACTAAAAATTACACCATTCCAAGTTCGTGGAAATTTGTAATTAAAATCTTATTTTTATATAAAGCTTATCATTAAAAGAAATAGGGTGAGTTGTTATGATTTTCAACTAGAAATTTTAAATGAAATAGTTGCTATCTAGCTCACTTTAGCGCTTTTGCCGGTCTACATAATGCCAATCTAATTTCTCTACTTGACAAAGAGAAATTCCCAAAATGACATTGAATAAGTCGTAATATTGTTAACTGTCAAATAACAACCATAGAATATTTTTTCAACAAGTTTACTCACCTCTTGTTCCGAAAGATCCAAATCTCTCACGATTTACCGCTAACTTATACTTTTTGTCGTTTGGTACTGGTAATTTCGATGGATATTTCTCGGAGTTACTTCTGTATAACTTTTCTTTGGACCCGTGTGCCCCCATCTTCAAATTCTTCATCAATAGTCAAAACATGTTATTATTTATCCATTTTTAGCTAAGCCACTGTTAGGAACTTCGTTATGTTTGTGATATCACTCTTTAGTCACATGATAACTTTATTTTTGTAACATTTTCTACGTCAATACGTCGTCACCTGTAGTTCATTTCATCCCTATAATACACAACCACCTTAACAACTTAGCTTCAACTGAAGTTATAGTTGAAAGTGTCACATTTTAAGTACTTGCTTTGTTAGAAATCCTACTGTTAATTGTTATTTGCGGTACGCATAAATAACAAAATAAAGTTAATCTAATTCTAAATAAGAAAGGTATAAAAGCTCGCATGTGTTCTGCGTACGGTGGTCAACAAAGCCCATTCGCTGATATAATTATTGCAACGCTTTAATCTATTTCTGTAGACGAGTCACTACAAACGTACCAGTGTAAGCCGAGCCCTGCTTCTTGTACACGATTATTTTAAGGGCATCTAATGTAGTTTTGAGAAGCAAAATCTGGGGCTCTTCATGAAGTGGTAATTGCCAGCACTGTGTTTAAAGGATTTTCTCTAAAGAGCAACCCATTTGTCATTCGACATTACATTACTGCATGAAGCATGTTCATGTGAATTGGAATAAGCGAGTAATTATGAGTTTCTGCATGTCTGTTTTAGTATTAGCTAATAAACATTTGCAGTTTTTTTCACAATATGAAAGTAGTTAAAGATGTCATTACATAGTTACACCAAAGATAACGAGGAACAATCGTCTCAGAGAATTATAACATTGCAATCAGATCACAAAAATAACATCGTAGTAAACACAACTGACTGACTGAACTAAAAGTAGCATATCCTATTAATAGTTGAATACTTAAACTAAAAACTAATATGCCTCAATGAATCACTCAACACTTGCTTGTACGATGCAAGATTTCTTTTCTTAACTTCAGATGTTTTTATAATTAGCTCGCGGCTAATTGATCCCAGTTTAGACAGTAGATTTCAAACATTATTTATCAAATTTACAAATATGTCACACTAATTTTAGTAGGATATTTTATTTATCTAAATTAAGAATGTGGATATATAAATATGTCTAACATATATTTATAGTGGAACAGAGTTTTAAGTTTTTGTAAAACTTAAAACTGGCTATCATTCAATCGTACAAAAACTTAAAACTAGTAGTTGAGCGAAATGAAATAGGAATAGAACGCAAAAAGTTTTCAAATTAAGCATAACAGATATCAATAGTCAGTCACTGTAAAATAAAAGCAAGTGTTGCCAGTTCTTTAGATATTTGTTGCTATTTTAGTAAGCAATGCTTTCAGGGTTAAATAACTTAAAGACGCACTTGTGTCCTCTAGTGGTGCTATGGAAGCCATTTTAAATATACGTGTTGTTCATGTATATTTAGAATAACTGTTAATGAAGTTTTGTTAGTTGAATTGTTTGATGGGTACGCGGTTAAAATACACAGAATTCTAAACAGAAGACGATGAACGCGAACAACGTACCTGATTAATATTATTATTTTCGGACTTTATGCGCTATAGCAGCAACATAATATGTGATAATATTGTTACTTTTTGTATTGTTTTAACTACGGATCTGACGAAAAAAATATATGTATATAGATCTAAAAATTCTTTATATAGAAATCAAGACTATCCTCTCTCTAGATTTCTACTATGAAATACAAATCACAGTATTTCTATTTTAATTATTGCCGACGGTAGAGAATATCTCATATAACCAACTATATGAAGATCAACCAAGCGTAAATGATTGAAGTGTTAGCAACGAACCGGACTTATAAAAGAGGCATGCAGGCGTAAAGTACAGGTCGTCTACATTAGGTATGAAACTTTTTGCTATATATTAAACTAAGATGAGATGAAGAGTAAAATGTTCTAATATTTTTCAAAACCGTCAGCTTTACGTCTGGTGACGTCATTAATAATGTGAAATATATTTTTGTTAGTAGATAATTAGACAATGTATATGCTACCGGCTACTGCATGGAAGCTATTGCATGATACTGATATCGAACAACGGAGAACGTTTGCTTAGCTAAGCTTTGAAACATTTTTTTTAATATATACCAGGCTTTCCAGTAAATCACGAGCAAAAAACATTTTCAATAACCATTAATATACAATCAAGACTACACGGTTGGCCTAGTGGTTGGAGTCGTCGCCACACCGCTTCCTACTCTGCCAAGTGTTGTGGGTTCAAATCCTACATGGGACAACACTCTGTGTGATCCATAAATTGTTGTTCTAAGTCTGGGTGTACTTTGTGTCCGTTTCATGTATGTTTGTAAAGATCCCCGCGACACAGGAATGTATATTCCTAATGCGGGAGTTGTCTTTTTAAAAGAAAGAAAGAAAAAGAAAGAAAGAAAGACTCAAGTTAAAGTGAGCGTTTTCAAAGTACCTACCTACAGTTCGTATTTACAGCAAATGAAGACTAAGTCATATGCTGCTATAAATATGCATTTTAATTATGCAGACATATTATATGTACACCACTGGTATGATTATGCAATCAGTTTCAAAAGAGGACTTCCTGCCCAAATTCGGAAAAACCAGCAATTATATCATACATATATATACCATCATCTGTAATTAAATATAAATACAATTCTTAATAGTGTTAATGATTGCTCGAAATCTTTTCGAGTGAAATGTTCAAACAAATTTGTTAGTTGTTTTTTACTGACATTTTTTGACTCTTGTTAGATTCATAAGATACAATGAGTTTATTTTTTCATAATTCCCTACATGCTATCAGTACATGCTCACAGTCTTGTTTCTTTCTTTTTCTGTTTATTTTAAAGCAATATATCCATATTTTAATTATTTCTCCAATACTGTAAATCGTCAGCTAAAATCAGTATTTTATATGTTTTTTGTTTCATACGGTTAAATCAACAAGGTGAGTTGTTACTTGCTTGTCGATTTTCATTCCTTAACTTACATTACACTCATCATGATGAAATTGACCGTAACGTAGGTACACGTTAACCTCTCATAATGTGACAGAGTATTACACAGGAAATCTTTAATTCTGATAAAATTATTATTCCCGGGGTATATTAAAATAATTGAAAAACCAAGCGAAGCTGCATGAATGGCTTCTTCTTAACAAATTTTGTTACTACCTATATCATTATTTCAATAAATAGTATGCAGCAAGACGGATTGGTGAATGGGTGATCATATTCTCTAGTTATTATAAGATGCTTTAAACAAAGGGAGGTTTTATTATATTGTTTAAAATAATCGACAGGTCCCTGACGTCATTTTCGTGGTCGGCTAATTTGTTATAAAAAAGTAAAAGCAATGGGCGAAGATGTAGTTGTAGGCGCCTATTATTACCTTTATCACTGTTTATGTAAGATCGCATTACTAGGCCAAGTGGCAGGCCCGGTATGTGCATTGTATAATATAATAATTATCATTTAGATTAAGTTATTAAATTATCATAATTACATACATATTTGTACTAATTTAATAACTACAATCTTACTTTAGGTTTTTGTAATGGAACAAAGTACCTACATATTTACTTTAATTTTTTTTTACAAGTTTTACATTATTTATGTTGTATGTTTCCTACATGGCGGACGCGAATATTACGATATAAATACAAAAGTTACAAATAAGTGGAAATTGCACCGAATATTTACAAAAATAAGACAAATGGCTCGGAGCGGCTTCTTATTTAGATGCTGTCATCGATTTTCCCACTGTCACCAAGATGTTAATTGTACCCACTGAAGGGGTACAATTAACATCTTGGTGACAGTGAGATCGCGAGAAACCGACTTCTTATAACAGTGAATATGTTTCATATAAGAAAAAAGAAAGTATATTAGGAATAACCTTTTGTCCATCAACTTAAAGTATAGCCTAAGTAGATGCTAATAGGCAGACGACGGTATGCCCGAGCCGGTTTGCAAATTACAAACAAACCCGCGTTGCTTAGGCTAATGGACCTTTAGGGCGATTTGAGTTTCAAACATAATCTTGTAGAAGATTCAATCCTATAGAAAAAGATACACATATTGCATTCCCAATTATTGTTTCTAGCGTTAATTGAGAAGTGTTCGTTTTAATAATAAATTATATAGGCGACTTACAAGGATTCTCAAGAAAAGGAAATCAGCATAAGAAGTGAAATACTTTCTGGTTAGCGACTCCAATAACGATCAATAATCTGTTGTCAGAAGATTATGATCACACCTCCATTAAGTCACATTTCTAATTATTTTTGAAATTTATTAGTAATGTTTTATACTACTACTTTTCAATACAGAGCAAACGTATTGGTTTACCTACCAGTATTTGCAGATTCAGGTCAAATATATTGCTGAAAACCAGTTTATTTTAGGTGTAACTATTATATCGAACTACACGTTTAACTAGTTTTCTTATAACTTCAGTTCTAAAGACAAATTAGACATGAAATTGTACGCAGAAGGTTTGTTAGATAAAAGCCGACAAAAGATTTAATTAACCCAAACTTTTGTAACAACTTATGTTGATCACCTCCAAGGCGCGAAAAATATTCTATTTCTTTTTCATAGCACGAAAGAGACTCTTGGTAAGACAACCAATTCTTATCGTTCAATCCTATGATCAAGTCCCAAAGAGTCCACAAGAGACAAAAAAAAATATAAATTTTAAAGGTTAGTTTCTTCTCGGAATTTATTTTTTATAAATCTTTTCAATTCACGTGTGTGTATATATTCTATAAGTGTCGTCGTAAGAATAATGTGAAGTCACCTTGTATGGCAAAAACAGTTACAACACCGACCAAAATAGCCTTCAGATGATGCCATTAAAGCAATAAACACAGGTATGATTATTACCTAGGTGCGTTTTAAGTGACAATTCGTTTCGATGTTTGTCTCCAAAGAATATAAATCCGAGTTGTTTTATTCATTTCATAATCAACGACTGCGTGGTGAAATTATCAGTAATTTTCATTCAAACCAAGTTAAATACGATTCATATACTTTTTACGACAATGGTTTCTTACTAAATCTTGGATTCAATGTTTTAAGGGGTTCCGTACCCAAAAGGTAAAGCGGGATCCTATTAATATCCGTCTGTCTGTCACCAGGCTGTATCCCTTGAACCGTGATAGTTAGACAGTTAATTGACAGTTGAATTTTCAGAGGTTATGTATTTTTGTTGCTGCTATTACAACAAAAACTAAAAAACGGAATAAAATAAATATTTAAGGGGGCTCGCACACAGCAAACGTGATTTTTTTTCGTCAATTTTGCTCGACATTGATAACGGCAAAAGTTAGACGCTTGAAATGTATCGAATGTAATGTATTCAAAGTTGATATAAATAGTTCATAAAGTTCATATCAAAATAGAAGTCCGGATGCTCTTATTCTCTTAACGATTTCATCAACATTATTTCTAACTACCTGTAAACAATATGTTTAATATCACCGCTTATCATTACTGTATTAGCTATAATTTAACTAATGCGATTCTAAAACTGACTAACAAATACCTAAAATTATATTAGTTGGATATGATACTTTCATGGAATATGTTTGTGACAGTAGCTACGATACATAAAAGCGTATTACACGACAGAAATACCTACAAGTCCAGTGACCGTTGTTAACATTGAAATTAATGTAACAAAATTGTAATACAACGCAAAAACAAATAATTGAAATCTTTTGACAATGTTAATTCAAAGCGATAACACCATTGTGTACGGAAGTTTCCACGTCGATATGTGTTTAATAAATACAATTAGTATTAAAATATTTGATACTAATTGACCATTTGCATTTAAATATCAATCACCAGTAAGTTAACAGTATCGAGTAATAATAATCCAGATATTTCAGTAATTCTTTTCAGTACTTAGTGGTGTTCAATAAAGCTGTATATATATATACATATGTATAGAAAATAATGTTTTAGATGTGCGTTAGAATTAAGCCTTATAAGATATTTAAAGGAAGCTTCCTTTCTAGTAGTTAATGCAAGAAAAAATAATTATGTCTAACTACTAATTATTTGAAACTATGTCGAGTCAAAATAAATGAGGAACTTTAGTACACATTTTTATAAACTTTTTTGAATATGTATTTTTATTATGTATGTTTTTTTACTCTAACATTGCTTAGGAACGGAAGTTTCAAAAAGAAAGCTAATACATATTTGTCTTCTCTGTAGAAAATTGTAATCAATCAAATTGTAACCAATCTCTCGTACTTAATAAAAAAATCGGTATGTAGACAGTCGTACTCACATACATACTTCAGATACGATTATTTTAGTTGAGAAAGATAATTCAAAGTATTCCTTGAAACCCATTAATTAAATTTGAAAATGGTTTCGTTGACAACAGAATCTGATTTCAAAATAAAGATATAGCTATTTGGGCTTACTCTTATATTCATTTTCATAGTTGAGGTACAAATTACACAACGCACAGTACACGATATAAATAAATAGAAACAAACAAAACACACACGTATCTGTCAACTAAATATACACAATGCACGCATTAGATAAATTTAAAAATAGACCTGCCCTATATAAAATAACTGAGTTACATGAACTCACCCATAAACGAATACTGAGCAACTGGTTTCAAACTGATCAAACAAAAACTACCATCTCAATGAATTCAACTGTTCAGGTAGGTATTACTTCATAGTTCCTAGTTGACAATATCATCTTCCGAACAATTGGTTAATAGAACAGAAAACCCGGCCATGCGAAACATTGAATGGGCCTAATAATTTTACTGAGATCCATCTATAATGAGATCAAAGTCAGAAATGTTATACAAAAATGTTGTTTTCAAATATTAAACTAACGAATCGTATAATATTTAATATTAGATATGTCTACTGGTTATTAAATAGTCTGCCATTAAATATAAAAGGTAAGCAAGCAATTTGGGTCAACGGCCGAGTCATGGTGAAACATGGTGGCGCTAACCGCTAGCCTGGCGTCGACGATCAGATAGTACAGCTGATTTAAAGGCTAGAAGTAAAATAGTAAATTAAATTATTCGTAAATCTAATTTGTCGATTATTTATTTTGAAATCAAGATATTTAGTAAGTTTTGTATATTTTACTAGTAGATGTCCTTGGATTAAAGATTTCGGTATTTAAATACAAACTTAACCCGTAAAAAATAGTAAACATACTTTGTTATTTATGCTAAATCCAACTGTTGTGTTAACATTGATCAATTTTGAGTACAATGTGTTATCCTCATAAATAGCATGTCATATCATAATAGCTTCTGGAAATGGGGTCATTCTTGCCTACTGCAACAGTTTTGGCGGAATTTCGTAATATACAAAACATCGCTGCGACCATTCCTGGCTCATAGCCAACTGCAGCCGACTTTAAGAAAACTTTGTTTTGGATGGTTAAACTTCTTCCTTAACAACGTTCAAATTAGGTACTATGTGTTAAAATTTTATAGCATGAAGAGAAATCGCAAACCAATGGCCGATTGGACATTAACGTGATATTACAACCCACGACAAGCAGCGACACTCGCAATATACCGTTAATACATACACGACAAAACTCAGGCAAAATCTAGTGTAGTTAAAGTGAGCAATATATCTGTGACAAGTGAACTACAACGTACTTTCGACGAGTGGGTATATCACTCACAAAACTATTTTGGGCCAAAACACTAATTTTAATTAATCATTGTCAATATGAACTACGCGCGTATATTTTGTACGGCGTTCAGGACAAAATTAACTAGACTCCTAGCTAAACCTATAAGCATTAAATGTTTACTAAAATATTAGTCACAACTCTAGCTCTCCGCTAGCCGATACCTATCAGCTTTACTTAAGTGACGAGAAAATGTTTAATAACAGTTATTATGAATGTCGAAATCAGAAAGCCAGTGAGGTTAATTCCGTCATCCTACATTTATTTAAATTATATACTCCTCTTAGCATTTGTTGTAATGTATGCTACATGATTCGGGGTTCTACGTTTTAAATAGCAAATTGGTTACTAGCACCCATCAGGGATACCGTTGAGATTAAATCACTGCGTGAGGACAGAGGACACGCTCAGATTAACATCCGGTACGTGATTGACTTCGGAGACTAAAATGTTGCTGCATGTTGATGCTATGTGTTATAAAGTTAAAATCGAGGAGTATTATAGGTACATGGGATGCAGTAGAAGACACGCGAAAGATAGACATATTTAAATTATGATCATTTATGCTTAAGATCAATAACCAACACTATTTAATTACAAAAGCTAAATATTTTACATTATATTTTGAAGAACAATGCTTGTTGTTCTCTTTGTGGTCGGAAATAGTCATTTTATATGTTTCAAATTTGAGATAAATTATTTTACATTATTTTTATACAACAAATCTTTTATTAAGTAAGTGATATTCATTGCGTTAATAACTGGTAAAATATAGGACTCTCAGTTGATGTGTGCGTTCTGTACCAAAAGACAAATAATCTTCATTAGGTGAACCAATTACATTTTTTTATGGTTTAGGTGGCAAACGAGCTGACGTATCGCCTGATGGCAAGCGATTACCGCCGCCCATGTACACCCATGCAACACCAGAGGGTTTACAAGTGCGTTGCCGACCTTTTAAGAAGGGGTACGCTCTTTTCTTGAAGGTTTGAAGGCACATATTTGTATCCTATCATTGTGCTGTGGTTGTAGACATAAAAATACGTAAAGTAGTTAAGAGTTACAATTTAAATGAATGACATATTTCACAACAATCAAGAGAAGGATATTTCGACCTGAAAATGTGTGTTAAGTGTTCAAACGATAATTATAACTACCGTGACAAACACTATTCGTGTATGTAATAACCGATAGCCAGATGACAATTCACGTTGGCCTTTGTTCAAAATGTCAAATTATATGTTCGTCATTAAGTTACCTTACTACCATAATAACATATCGCTTCAATAAATAATCAAATATCTGATGGATTAATCTTAGTTTTCAATGAAATGAAGTATGGTCACGTAAACATTTTGGTACTTATAAAAGCAGGAATAACCTTTTGACAACGTTTCACGGTCAACACCATCATCATCATCATCAACAACAACAGCCTTTAACAGTACTCTTACAGACATAAGCCTGTCCATAGAAAGGAAGATTTAGGTCAACTATAAAGTTAGTGTGTAAATAATATATGTGTAAATGTATATAAACTATAGTATGGATTTTGTATGTATTATTAGCAATGAAAACTAAAAAACTCAACTTGTGACATTTAATATTATTGTTTGAAGGTAGAATAACACCTGCCGATATAAAAAGAAAGAATACATACTTGATATTTACTTCGAAAACTTTTCGACATTTTTGTTTTGACTGTTACCAGGATCATTTCGCCTGTTTAATATAATCAGTTCCTTTTCAGTTTAGTCTCATTTTCACTTTGATGCATGATTGGACTTGTTAAAAATCGAGTAATATTCTATGATCACGTATTTTAGCCTACTTTTTTTAAGTTTCTAATTTACGATGTACATACTTAAAAGGATTACCAAGGTACAATAGATTATTGCTTGAGGAATGACAACAAATTATTAAAGTAACTAAAATAAAAAAATAAAAATATGTTAGTAATTTGTAATAGCAAAAATATTACTACTTTGCTGAAATACGAACAAAGAGATGATTAATCATTATTAACCATTTGCTCTTAATTTTAAAATCTATCTCCTACAACACGACTAAACATCATACCTACGTCACGATATCTATGGTACACATACATCAATGAAATAAAATTATATTGTTACAAACTTTCTTTGATGTAACATATTTGGCAACCATTTATTATTTGCGTCATATCCATAACATATCAGTTTTAGCCGTCATGATTGGCGCACACGTCCCGTGCGCCGCTCCGCTCGCAGTCTGGGAGCGGAGCAATCGAACCACAATAATTACATATGAGCGTCACGTAACATGGAATTATAAAGTCACTGCATGTTCTCATTAGTTACGCGAGTTGCCGAGCCCGAACCAGTCGCAATCTTACGCACATACAGACACGCATACACCACAGCAAGCACACGACTCATTCACTTTTTAATCTGTAACTTTGACTGCTATACATATAGTTACCATCACGTAACCTGCTCGTAAATGTAAATTTATTGGTTTGGTATTTTATTCTGTTTAAAATTTTGTGTTATGCTTTGTATACTATGTAACAGTCTTATACAACCTTTTCATTTGCATATTTGAATTGACTCTTTTAATATTTTATTATAAATTTTGCAATAAATTACAAAGATGGCTTCATTCCAGTTCCAACGCTCTTTCCTATTGTTTGTGTTACATGGCGTGCGGTTCTGTACTACTGTAACTGCATTAATACAAATAATAAACAATTTTCAATAATTTTTGAGCGTCTAACTTCTGAAAGGATATGCCAGTGAGAAAAGACAAGTAGAATCAATAATACCAGCACGGCTACCGGACTCTTCGCAAGTGACTTCAGTTCTCCCTAGGGTTGCCAACAATGCTGTTATAAACAGTATTATACTGTTTTAACCATTTTATACTCTTTATTGTTAACCTAAAATAAAGGATGCAAAATACTGTTTTCAGCACCAAAATGCGTGTCAGACTCGCACACGATTATTTTTATTTAGTCAAAGGGCGCTCAGCAGCCTAATCAACAATAATGGAGTTTCAGAATGAATCTGTCAGCATTAACAAATTTCAAAGTAATTTACAAAAAGTATCGGAAGACAAAGATTTCTAGAAATTAGTAATTCAACGACATCTGATTTATCAAAAACCGTTCAACCGTTAGGGCTGTAGGGCGTGCCAAAGAAATGCACGTACATGCCAACATACACACAAACGCTCGTAAAACATTACCCTCCTTCTGGCGCAGGCGGGTAAATATTGCTAAAATTGTGGCAAATCTACTTTGTGTTAGCCTTAGCATTTATCTCAACATTTACTGGCAATTTTTTTCAGTAATGAATGAACAAATCAAAGTGGTTTGAGGATAGAAATAGAGAAAATCAATTTCATGAAAAAAATTAGGTCCTCATTTATTTTAATTTTAGTAATAATTGTGATGAGGCTTATGACGTTTTAAAAAAAGACTAAGTTAATAAGTTGTCCGAAAAGCTCTAAATATATTTATTTGAAACATTAAATAAATAAAATACTGTTCATGGTTTTAAACACAGACCAAAATATACTTTATTTCTTGTAAAAAAAGTTGGCGACCCTAGTTCTCCCATTAATACTTTAGACGCACAGATAAATAATACACAAATATGAATTAAAGCAAGAAAAGCAGAGCAGTAATATAAAAAAAGAATATACTTATATATAACTATCAGTTTGACAGTTAGAATGAAGATTCATTAGCGTGATGATCGCCTAGCTTTGTGTGTCTCGTATAGTAACAAATTACAAATGGTGTCCTTATATCATTATCACGCTTTATATAGATACATAGTGTTTATTTTATTCATTTTAGGCAAGACATGAATCCTTAATCAATACAATTAATATTATGTTTAATATGTACTTGGAAGAACTTCCACAAAAAAAAATTCATCGCTGAGGTTAAGGAAAAACAGGTAATGAACTTTTTGCTTCTTGTTTCTTCAAAGTTTGAGTTAGGTACGTGTTTTTTTATTAAGTCATATATGTATTAGTAATACTCCTTTGTACACTATGTTAGTGTATTCAAAAATTGATCTTAAAGACGTGCAATGAGATTGGTCTATATATTCAACAGTGGACTTGATCGGTTAATGGTAGCGATGAAGCTTTGTTACTAGCAAAGCTGCTTTAACGAAATTCAACTTATACATTGGAATATCATGGAATCCTAATATCTATAGAATCAAGGGCATTATAGGAACATCAGCATTTGAAAGAGCCATTGAGTTCAATATATTGACAAGCTATGTGAAACGACAGTAACACTACATGACGCCGACACGAGTCACGCACGGGGTCACGAATTTAGATTCTTACTCAGTGCAAATAATATTTGTGAATGTAAATATTAACTATGGATTGGTATGTTTCCATATTCAAACTATTTAATGAGTAAAATACAAAATTATAATACATATATAATAAAATCTTTTTTATTAAGATTTATCTAAAACAACTTTCTACAGAAACCAGATAATTTTTACCGTATTTCTCTTACTGTCACATGTATTTATAAGAATGTTTAATAAACACATTTATTTATCAATTAACAGATATCATTAGAAGAAAAACAACATTTTTTTACTGTCGCCTTCCAACAGCATACAAAAGAGTCACAGCAAATGTAACAACCAGTTGCGAAACTAAACATAACAATAAAAATGTTTAGTTAAGACCAATTTGTTTGATAGTCTACTATCACAATAACTATAACACTTTTGAACGCATCGGCACGTCCGTTTAGTAATGTTGACTTTGTGACAGATATATCAATAGACGAGACTGTATCTTGTAGATATCGCTAAACAGGTTGCGATGAGTAAAAACAACATGTAGGTAGCAATTATTTTGCTTTCGAAGCAATGTCTATGCTTTCATCCGACCAATCTCACGATAGCGAGCTTTGAATTATTGAACGTATAAGCGCAATGTACAAACTGTGAAAATGTGTGGTAATTACATGCATACAATTCAATGAAGAAAGCGTATGATATCGATTAACGTACTGAAACAGCACTACGTATTGTTCATGATGCAAATGTCGCCAGATTTAAGGAGTTTGGGATTAGTGAGCAATATCGGCACAGCTATTTAAGCTTTCATCACTGTTATAGAACGCATAATTGTTGCCTACTTGATGTATCACGATGTAAAGAAATGCATCTGTAAGAAAAGAAATTAAATAACGAACATATTATGTTGATGAACTCGTTGGTCTACTGGTTGGATAACGCAACGGACAATAAATAAAACATAAATAATAACGAATAACTTTCACCTAGTCGTTTGGATAGATATGTAACATTATAATATTTAAAAATAACAATGATTGTAACTTAGTAAAGTATTTTTAAGACTTTTTATTGCCTGACTTCTAAATTTAATTCGAAAATTGAGCACTCTAGCAAGAATTCTGCATAGCTACTGAATAAGGATTGCAATGGTTAATGGATAACATCTTTGCAAATAATTACTTAAATAATATTAACGTAAGCCGAATTTCAAGCTGGATGCGAGAAGCCATAGATCGAACTAAGTGAAATTGGAGAGGCCTATGTCCAGCCGTGGACTGCGATAGGCTGATGATGATGATGATGAAAAAAGTGACGGTTGTCAATTTGATACTAAACTGAATATCGATTTCTAGGAAATGTTTATGGCATACATGTATTAATTACTTATTTTTTCCGGCTGTTAATGACCTATGTGTATATTTTAACTTCTTCATTTATGTTTCAAGTAGTCTATTCATTCTCATCTAGACTGTATATGTAACTGTTTTTGTTTAAATCTATAGTATGACCTTAAACAGGCAAATATCTATGCAATTCTGACATAAATTGTTTACTTTAAGGACTTTATATTTATATATATACTAAAAGTAAAATGAACAAATCCCATGACAAAAAATTACAACGACTGACTGATATACAAGAGAACGGTGAAACTTTGCAACGTTTACTTTTTCAGATGGTATTATTAGTAGGTACTGCAACGGACTTACAAATTCCCTTCAAGTAAAAGTAGTATCGACTCGAACACATTAAAATATGGGTACGTTCAATCACTGGATAAAAAAGTGGATTTACAACAATATTAAAAGAACCTGTTCTCTATAAGAATCACCTGTAACTATCTTGTGCACTGGAACCGGTTTGATGCGGTCACGAAACCACGAAACGCCGCCGTAACACTTTCGACGGTTAACAAGATGCAAGTCTATGCAATACCTGGACAATTTTTAAAATTTTATAGGTATTAAATGCAACTAAGGCAATCTGATACAGAATGTTAATGTTGATGGTTCAGAAACAAACAGTTGCTTATGCGCAAACATGAACTAACTAACTTTATGTTTCATATAATGTACTTTATTGTAAATAAAAATTTAAGGTCTAAAAAACTTCTTTTTTTATTTTAGGGTACTGATTTTCTACAAAATTTTTGGTATCAGTAAATCGAACAAACTGGTGTACTACAGGAAATGTGTAGAGACCATACAAAGCCCACTACGTAAACGAGCATACAAAACACCAAAATGAACAGCAAAAAATAAGGAAGTAAATAAAGTTTATGCTTTAACGAGGAAACTAGCGTCAGCTATGAATGTTAATCTCTTATTTATATGTACATTTTGAACAATGTTTTCTGAATGCCTGAAATATATTATTATTCAATACCGTTCCATGCATACCTAGTATATAAATCCATTTCAAAAACAATATTGTCCAATACATCGGATACAAAATAACAATACAATAAGCAGACATCCATCATATTCACGATTGTAATGTTATTTCTCAGAAAAGTTACAGTTTACAAACGAAATAAACGGCTCGTGGGAGGCTGGAGCCAGCTAACTTAGCACCAAACAATCAACGGGAAACCTTACCGGGAACTGTAAAGTGGTAACCGGTACGTATTAAAACGGTTAACCTTTTTGTAACTGGACTAAGTAGCTATGTCACGTCTGAATCGAACAGACGTCATACAGAGTTACCGCTTGTAGCTAGGCTAGTTTTGTGATTTCGTCCAAGATTTACATTCATGAAATCCAATTACTATTGTATCCGAAGAATTTATAAACAAGAAACACGAAATGAATCTCTCTGGTGTCTCATATAATAAATACGATTTGAAAATAAAATTAAGATGAAACTTATTTAGTGGCATACCAACGTTTAATACCTGCTTACTATATAATTAATCTTTTGAAATGTTTAAAAAAATACTCTATACTTAAATATAAACTAAGTAAAACTAGAAAATTTTATGGTTATTTGACACGATTCAGTCACCTTAAATTATTTAACCGTATTCAAATTGCTAATCGTTTCTTTATATGCATAAATTTTCTTACAAACATTTTTACGAAGTGAAATCTTGAGGCGTATCAGATAGCATTACATGGTAGTCAAAGTGGGCAGTCAACATGGAGGTGAACTCCATTGGGTGGACTTGTACAGTTTAGATCGAACTTTTGATGTGACTAATGAGAGAGTAATTGCTGATATAATAGCTAAATGTCACTCACTAAGCTTTTAAGCCATGGATGATTGTATTTATTGTAATCTTCTAGTTCTAGTGAGTGGAAACAGGGTTAAAAATCAATTGCTAGAAAAACTGAGCAACAGTCTTATATTACGTTAATAGGATCATTAGCTAAAATATTAATTTTGTCATCAAACAGCTCTAATACATTTCAAACAGAACAGGGTTATTGAGGAATACCTTTATTTAACTGTTACTGATGTATATATTTATTCAATTGATCGACACATCTGTCAGAATTTGACGAGATTGCGTTAAGGCTTTGGTCATCATTACAAAATACATGAACTTAGGTTCTTAATTAGCAGATATTTTATTTGTTTCTGTTATCTATGGGCCGTATGTCGTGTTAAAGAGGACACACTTTTGTGTGACTAGATTATATCAGGAATTAAAATGTTTAATAAATACAAGGCTATTTGGAGGATGGATGATAGAAAACTCACGAAAGGAATTAACAGAGCGAATGTGTGTGGAAGTGTCGGAAGAGGTCGTCCACGGCGGACATTTATCGATCAAATTGGTGATGTTCTGAAAGGGGTTAATGTGAAAAAGCATCAGGAACCGACGAGCGACGAGCACGGGCAGCGATTGATGAATATGGACGAAGCAAAAGAAGTATGTCAGGACCGTAGCAAGTGGATATTAATTGTCTATGCCTACCCCTCTGGGAAAAAGACGTGATTGTATGTAATAAATGCAGTTCTTCAAAGTTCAGATAGGGTTGATAGTTTATTACACGTTTGTCCATTATACAGACCTCAGAATATACGTCAATATATATTCATAACTATGTTTGTTAACGTTATGAAGTATACTTAGTGTTGCAAATATGAACTTTGACTTTAACTTCAGCAAATAGATGGAACAGTTCGCACTCAGTTTCGCCTTCACCGACGGGGTCAACGAATCTCGACTCGTCAACAAATCCATCGACGAGAATAACCCGTTACACTGCATTGGCTTCCCGCGGATTTCACTCGTAAGTATCGCCTAGACCATTTTATGCTGTCTCAACTTTTATACTATGCCTTTTAGGGTTAACCATTTTATAATCTACCTGGTAATACCCAGCGAGTCCGTAAATAAGCATAATCTCCTATGGGTGGTCACGTACACCTACGAACATCCACATACGGTTCATTTCACCGTTATGTTGATTTTAATTAAATAGCTATAATTTTTAATCTTAATATTCGTCGAGCTATAAACATAAGGAACTTTCAACAAGTTTTGAACATTTACATTCTTCTGTCAGATTTCTTTCAATAAAAATAAATATAATATATACAGACTCACTTGAAAATTTTATCAACGGCTCTTAGTTCGTGTAATATTGAGTCCTAGGTACTGAAGATGTTTTAGTGTATATCATTGACGAAGAAATTGTTGCAAAATACCTTTTAGAAAACGTGTTTAAAGGAGAATAAAAAAAAAGTTGCGCATGAACAATTTACATTACAATTAAACTTGTCTGAGTGTACACGCTTGCAAACGGACATGCTAACGTACATGGTTTATTGAACATTTATCATTTTTGGAAATACTGACAGATATTAGTCGACACTTATCATTCTTGAGAGATATCATCTGAATGCTAGATAAGATCGATATAGGCTTATAGATATCCAACATTTCTGCCAGTCACTGCATCACATCGCCATTTATGGCAATTTATATTGTCAAGAATGCAGAATGTACAACAATAAGCAAATATATTCTTCTCCCTCCGAGACTTTTACCCAAAACTAGATTGGGGTCGGCTAAAGTCTGCTACGATACGGCTGAACTTTGATGTTTACGTGGAGCGATTTTCACAAGACCTCTATAACTAAAGTATTAGGTGATATCGAAGTTCTGTAGACAGACTGTTATTAGAATTATAGGATTCCAACTATATATATATATATGAATATAGAGATAGCAGTACAGCTCCAGCTCTCGGACTAATGAAATATCAACAGCGAGCGACCAAGCCACGGACGACTGTAAATCAAACAAGCTATGTTTATTTATTCGTAATTCATTTGTATTCGAAGGAATTAAGATGCACCGGTACGTTTATACTAACAAATCAATTCTTATAAACATGACGTAATAAGTGACGTAACAGATCATCAAATAATGTAAAAATATAAATACATATAAAGTTGCCGAAGTGGACATTAAGATACTTTAATGATTGTAAAACATCGATCCCATATTAGAAACGATAACTATTAGTTAAACAAACGATCGTTTCGTTCAGTCTAGAAAATTTATTCTTAGAAGAATTTATTTAATGTCCCACGCGTTCAAGTTAGGGTCTAGAAGTCCAATATGAAGATTAAATTGAATTAAATATTTAGATAATTGAAGCAGATAATAGGCTGCATAGCTTCACGCTGTTATGTATAGAATCTAAGTAATGAAAACAACTGAATAAGATAAGAGAAAAAAAACGAATATATATCATGACTGCTACTCCAATTTCATGCTTTCGAATCGAGTTAGCACTGTCAATTAACAATTTTATACAATTACTTTTAGCATGTTGAATATAGATATCGCCAGATATTGTTAGTAAATGACATTGGTACAGTGAAAGGTGAAACACATTATATTATCGATTACATACTCTTATTTATAATATGATCTACATCATGCAGTTTAAAATACACATATAAAGGTGCCTATTACAAGTCACGGAAATAAATCTCCTCTCTAGTCTCTTTCCAAATACATGGCATTTTACAAGATCAATAATGTTCAGACTATACCTACAAAAAATGACAACTAACATTAATTGCAGTCAAAGTTTTCTTCACCTGGAAAATCACACTTAACTTGGAATGAATCTAGCAATTTAGACAAAATAATTTGACATATCTCACAAATGGAATTCTAATCGCAAACTGGATTTGTGTTATATTACCTGCCTGCTTGTAAACTAACCAGACACTACTGTTACTGATAAACATATCCATATTTGCATTTCTTTATTCATTAATTTTATAGATAAATTGCTACGAGAATTTACAAAAGATCTTACTGTTTTTTTTCTGAGTGGTAATCAAAAGCCCGATCTTGGATTTAGCATTTAGGATCACCGACCATCATCTTCTGTGTGAAGTTTTATATATACATATTTATTTGTGTTAGGTGTAAAAATTAAGTTTACGATATACAAATCGTAGGCTAATACCAATAATTTTCTTTTTCGACTATTGAACTGTAAATTATTGAAATTAGGTATATATTAAACTGGCAATCAACTGAATCTATCTAATACTTTTAAATGAGCAATTCTTGGAAACGTCTCCAACGATTTTCATGAAATTTGGTATGCAGGGGTTTTGTGGGCGATAATAATAATCGATCAGGCCAGGATTCATAATAGAAAATTTACCAAAAAAATACCGATCGGTCATCCGTGTCTATAATTTATATCATAAATCACAATGCCCAACACAACTAATGATGAATAAATGAATCAACTTTGCGACTCTTTCATAACTTTGGAATTTTTAACACAAGGTGGAAAAGCCCATGGAAACTGTACAAGTTAAATAACAATTCATTTTACACAAATGTAAAATAAATTATTTCATATTTTTAGCCTAACAAGTAATCACGACTCTTTAAACGTATCATTTAGATTGTACACAATCCCAGCACCCATTAATTAAAATTGCAGTTTGAAAGCTGTGCATGCAACGTGAGGTGCAAAAAGAGATTTTAGAACTACTCTCCGTAACACAATAGGTATAAATTATGCGTGTTTAAGTATAAATCACTTTTTGATTATATTGTTGGTGCCTCGTCAAATGTAACATACGTTGATGTAGGTATACTTTCTATTTAGTAGACCATTATTTGCTGCGTCTAATGCCAACCATATTACAATGACTTATGTAATACCTAAGTATACTAAACTATCGATTTCAAATAAGGCATTGTTAACATTTTGTTTCTTAACACATCGTTAGACTATCTTATTTGTTATAATAGTAATATAAATTTGTTTACTTTAAGCTCTCAGTGCTAATGATATATTAATGACAACAATAATTAAAAAAAATACTAAGGATATTTTCATCCAAACTTAGCATAAATTATTTTAAAAGAATAAAATATTGAAATAATTCGTATAGTGTTAATGTGAACATGTTTACTCAAAAAATATATGTCTTTCAAGTTAACTTGTTTAACCAGTTGGCGACAGGCATTAACTTAATGGAGGACAGTTGAGTGATTTGATATAGGTGCGTAGCAAAAATCCGCTCACTTACACTTCGAGAAAACCCAATTGGTTTTAAATAGTTTCATGTTGGAGATCCTTTACATATGAACAGGAGTCATGAGAAGTCCTAAATATCAACGAATTAAATAAGTAAACCACTTCTAAATTATAAACCGCTAGAAATGTCAAGTGTAACATTATCTAATTAAATTTTAAAATCGGAAATGAAAGAACTTAAAATGTGACACCACACAAAACAAAACTTGAAAGTAAACCGTTCACGTGACGCGTTGCATTTTACATCGTAGTCTTTATCATTATCAATGGAAAACATCCCAGGTGCGAATATCGTCAACACTTCACAGACATAGGACACATTTTCTTTTAGAAAATGCGGTATGCGGGTAACCTTAGTGACAGAAAGGAATCCATTGATTTTTCGCGTTGCAAGTTGACGTCACAAACACGACAAGCTAGCGGCGCGCGCCGGCTCGCGTCTCACCGGCGACTGGCGAACTGAATTGAGAGGAAACGCTAGTGGCCATGCGGTCTCCACTTGCTGTGCTTGCTCCCTAACGTCTTTACCAGTTTGCCAGCGACGGTAATGTTGACCTTCCGCATCGATTTGTTCCTGTCTTACAGCTGACTTTTGATCAGGGTGCAACATCAACTCAATTAAAGCTTGAAGGTGAAACTCAAGAGAATGCACTTAATAGCTACTTTAAATCGGTTGCTGCATCAGCGTAAACTAGTTATTATATTTCAACACGCGAGAATTATATTTTTATTTCGGAAATCAATTATCATAATGATTTCTCTTTGAAATTCGTTTAGTTTCTACTTAATACAAAATTTTACAAATTAATTTTACACTCTGTATGAAATATCTATTTTTCATAGATTTATACTATTTTACATAAATATTCGAAGAAATTGCGAAAAAAAAAATATGGTGTACCTATATTCAGAAGATGGTACATATTAGCTGTTTCTAGTCTCGAATCCTAATACCTAACAATCGATTTCTTTATTGTTATTATCATTTCTGTCGGTATCAAAAATAAACAAATAATAGTTATCTTTCGATTACAAATCAAAATTATTTTTGGATTTAAAAATTAGTACAAAAGAAAGATTGCAATACTGGTAGTTTTTCTTATAAATTAATAATATATTCGAATTCTTTCGGCACGACCGCGAGACCTGCCAACGGAAATCCCCTACGATGCGATTACACTCCCTTTTCATGACTCATACAGGAGGGGAAAGTACAACAAAAATCAAAAATATTCAGTGTCTCCTCACCATGGAAGGTAAAGCATAAGGTTAATTTTTATCATTTTTCTAACATTCTGTGACCTCTAAAACTAAGTAACGCCTGCAGTGTTTTATTAGTAATGAAGGCACTTTACGTCCTTGCTATTAATTTTGCTTCGGGTACTTTACTTGCGTCGTGGATTTGGAAGGAAACAATTCACATGAGTAAAATGTTAATCATGAAAAGCACTATAAAGATGACTAAAGGACCTGTGTAGGTAACTAGGGCATAGCATATTACTTTACAAAAAAATATTATAACGTAATGGCCTTACTACAACAGACTAGAGGTAATATTATGGCGTTGATTGTACTCCCTCACATTTCACTAAAATAATGAAGCGCCTAGTAAAATCTTTAGAGCAACCTTTAAGTTTGCTTTTATCAATGGTATTAATTTGTGTTGGCGTCTTCTTTGACTTCAGTTACAAAACTATGTACAGTTATTTCTATACCTGCTTATTTCTTTTTAAATGACAATGAAAACTTTGATTTACAATGAAAGAAATAATATTGTCTAAGAATAAAATGTATGATCCTGACTTAGTAGTGATTTAGTAAAATAAAATATTAAAACCAAACAACAAGTATGGCCTTAGAATGAACACAGAACATAATGATTGCCAAGATTGCAATTTCGTAGGTTGTTAACTGATTCACGCACTCATGTGATAATTGCTATGATCAATATTTAAGGTGTAACACAAATGACATGTGTGTGTTGCCTTGACAACAAGGACAAACTATATTACTATGAACTTCGCAACAAAAGGTTTATTATCAATAAATATTAAAAGAAAATAGATTTAATAGTGAATACATAAATAATAAGTGGAACTGCTATAGGTACTAGATAACTGATATAAATACACATATACTCTTTTTGGAAAATCTATATCTAAAAAACACCCAAACTCCGAAACAAATATTTGTAGACCATACAAACATTTGGTCACAGCAGTCGTATACTCCACCACTGCACCACCGAGACAATGTAGAAAAAATACATTTTTAACAAATAAGAAATACCTACTTTTAATGAAATAGAGCTCGACTTTTTTGTTAGTATTACTCATTAGCAGATTAATTTAAACGATCGATTGAAATTCATAACAAATACTTCAATTGCACTAGGTGTGACTATACACTTGCTTAGAGAGTTTGTGGGTTATTTGTATTTGTTAGTGTTAGTATAGAGGATAGTTAAATCTTAACCTCTCAGGATAAGATTTTTCTCACTCAAGATTTCTCTCGCTTTTTCATCCTAATTCCCGCTCTGAAACCTTCATAGAAGAGCTTCGGATTCTCTCGAATTTGAAAATACTGTGTCCCCTAAAACTTTGCTGCCTTTTTGTAGTAGTTCAATAATCGTGACATTTCTTTTTAAATGAGTGATATTTACTGAGTTTTTTTATATTGTTTTTAAATAGTATTATATTATTATATTAGAAATAATATTTAAAAATATAACATGAACAGTTTTAATATTGTGTACTTTGTTTTTTTTCGACTAACCTCCGTCGGTGTCTTGTTAATGATAAAAAATTTAATATCTCAACCGTCTAACCAAACTAAATATAAAACCATCTTTTTCTTGTTCCTGCAGTGCCGTCCTTTACAGTTGTCGTATTCTGATGCTCTTCTTGCTCATGTTATGCAAATCAAGTCATGTCAAATTCATATAACATGCCGTAAAGCTGCACAAATCTTATGATTCGACACTTACGGGATGAATAAGTTTGGTAACAATACTTAATTAAGATATTCTTAATTCGTAAATTAGAATTCGTAGATTGACTACACGGTTGGCCTAGTGGTTTCAGTGGTCACCACACCGCTTCCTACTGCGCCAAGTGTTGTGGGTTCAAATCTTACATGGGACAACACTTTGTGTGATCCATTAATTGTTGTTCTAAGTCTGGGTGTACTTTGTGTCCGTTTCACAGGAATTTATATTCCTAATGCGGGAGTTGTCTTTTAAAAAATCAAAATCAAATCAAATCAATTAACGAATGATTTTGATTGATTGTTATTTTATCTGCGGGAATTTTTAGAGCCTGTAGTCGGTAATATAATCAGACTCTTATTAACATCTTTATGATATATGAGGATGTTATTACCAAATATAAGTGTACATATGAAATGAACATAAGTACATATCTTTACGTAGCATAAAATGAAGTTGATTTTTGTACTTGTACGCTTAATATCTTTACAAGTTCGCAGTAGTTTTTAATGTGGTGATCACCAATAGAAAGAGTAATTCAAGCGGAATAATTGTATGTTTATAATACATGCATATTATATATGAGAAAACCCAAGAATTTCAAAGATTTCTGTGCTTGGATTCCGAACATGGGCGGGAGCAAGTCATAGATAAGAATATAATTTCCCTGAGTGGAAGACATTCATCAATTCCAGTTCTGTGACTTATAAAAATGTTTAATCTTGGCGAATCAAATGGGCAATATTCCTCTGTTTAATTCCTAAAGTGTTCATTAAACGTGTTTGAACAGACTTGCCTGATATTGCGTAAGGACCACATTTTTCCAATTATAATTTGAAGAACTCGCCTAATCATAGTTGGAGAAACGAGGACATTTCATAGTCCACTGCTTACGTTACGTTTGAGGTATAGGCAAAACGTAGGTACCTAAGTATGTTATGTACAAAATTAAATATAACAATCTGTGCAACATATTCTACAATGGTATCAATCATTCTATAAAATAACATAAACGTACGTATTTTAACCTTGGCATAAAGTGGAATGTCAAAATACCTACTTAGCTATTTGCCTAGAATTGCGTTATCATCGTTGTTCTAAGGTGCGCATGACCTTCATCTATATGTAAGAGCGCAGGAAACTTCAGTGTTAACAGATATTGATAAGATGTTGACATCATTGGTAGCTATTCCTAAGTTAAGATTATGAAACTTATTTAATGATATAATAATGATCACATTTATACTTAGTCGGACCATAAATTGTTACAGTAAAAAAACATATTACATTTGAATTTGGAATCTGTCATCTTGTATCAATATACAATATATTTTCTCACGAGGAGATCGTTTTTTGTTCTTGCGAAAGACGGTCCCCATTTTATGTAATCCACATTTTTTACATTTTTATCATTAATTTCATCACGACGAAGACATGAAGACTTAGAATTGAAGACTTTAAATACTTGACATTGGCAGAAATAGCTGATCCGGCTGGTTGCCATCTCATCAAAAGAAGAAGTATTTTCTCACTTTTGTGCTTATAGATATTAAATATTTTTGTTATATTATTATGTCCACTCGATAATAAGGAAAAAAATGAATTGATGTGAAAGCACTTGGGTAACCAAATATTTAGTACCTATTCATTTCATGAGATTGTAAAAAAAATTCTTTACGTTCTAAAAATATCTACTTGCCCAGTAAAATGTAATGAAATAGTTCTGTCAAGTCCCCATTATTCTAATATGCCCATGCCCAAGGCACCCAATAGGTTAAAGCCTAGCCTCTGCCCTGTACTAGTTAAACTCCTTAAACTATCAAAATAAATCTACTCTAATGATTAGTTAAAACCTATAATGGATTTTTCATTTAAAAATACATAGAATTAGGTTGGGTAAAATCTATGTAAAATTTTGCCATCAACGGAGCTTGATTGTCCCTGTGATATAAATATATAGCTGAAATTACATATTACAGCCATTCTGTTATTCGAAATACTGTAATTGAGGCGATAAGTCTGCTCCTTTGCCACCTATATCATATAAAAAGCACAGCGAAACAAACATTTACATATTAAGATCTATTCCTATCGCATTACTGGAATATACTCTTAACAAATTAATACCATATTCGTATAAATAAAAAACCTCTGTCAGATAAAGACCCTATACTGAAGACATAATTTGTTATAGATAAAGGGACAATAAATTATAAACACTTAATAAATAATAGCCTCATTTTTATGATACATGAGCCTGTCAAAATGACTCTCAAAATATAAATGATATACGGTAGTCTGATCCCGATCTAGGCACAGCCTTCCACATACAATTGCCAAGTACGACAATGAGTTCACGAGCCGTAGAGTACGCTGTACGCCGTATAACCCGTACAATTGCATGCACCCGAAGCCCTTTAGATGCCTTGTTATACAAACCAACATTCTCATATTCGTCGACTTTTCATAACCTTATTTAATAAATATTTTCAGATATTTTTACTACTTACTGAGCAGAGGGAAGCGGCTGGTAGCATGCTTGCCAAGGAGAGTGCTACTAGCACTGATGTCGCTCTGGGAACTGTGAAGGCTACTCTTGCCACTGCCGGCAGCTGAACCAAGCTCCATACGCATGCGCATATGCCGACTGAAAGAAACATTGTAGAAGTCAAGAAGTTGTTATCGGATGGATGAAGTTAAATGAGACGAAAACGCAAAGTCGGTATCATTTCTATGTATATTTATAAACCAATACTTTCTATGAATATATTCTTATAACATCTGAATTGTAATGTCATTTTATTTAAATTTTTTTCTGTTAATGTGATAATCATTCAGTACTCTATCGTTACATATCAACTTTTAATTTCTATTGTATGTACTATATAGATATTGGTTTTGGAGATAATATTTTTTCTATTAAATGTAATATTGATACTTATTTTCTTGTATTAAACCACTATATATTCTATGTTATACAGTAGTTATATATAGTAGTACTTCTTATCAATTTATAAAATGATAAAAATTATTGATGTGGCCCTGAGCATAGTTGATTTTTACGTTCGATTTGGTCGCGAATGATGTCGGTTCAATGATATTTCGACACAGATGCAAGCAACATTGAATCTCATAAAATGCAAAAAGTAACAAACGACTTTGAGCAAGTCCTGTATGTATAAGGAGTTGCTTATTTTAATAATACAATTTATTATTTTAAATTACAATAAAAAAAACTGAATTTTTTAGATTAATGCATGTACTTAGAAATTAGAAGGGCTCGGAGCCCTAAAAGATTGATCATAATACTGCAATTATTTAAAAGACCTATCATGGAAACCTTCATTGTAACTTCAAAAACAAAGCTTACCTTTTAGGTTTAACATTTGTATTCGTAGACTTTGAACTTAACATTCTGCTGACGCTGCACGACGTTTGAGATCGTTGTAAGGAAAAAGAGCAGTCAACTTTTGATTTTATATCTTTAAATGACTTTTTGTAGTCATTTTTTGGGTCTAACAAGTTCTTTTTAGCCAGATTTTCCCTCCGATCGGTCTTTTTTACTGTTTTTGGACTACTTTGTACACTATTGTCGGTATCCGTTTTTCTGTTCGCCAACATACTCTTCAACTTACTCGGCACATCACGTTTAGGCATTTTGTATTTTTTCAAAGTAAAACTCCTCTTTTCTTCTTTATTTTTGTCCCCACACTTCATCTCTTTAACACTGTTCAAGGAATTTCTCTTACTTGTATTTTTTGGTGTTTCGTCATCATCAACAATAGGTGATATATCTGATTTCTGTTCTTCGGAAGGATCTTGCAGAGAAGAGAAAAAGGCATTCAGATTTCCAGTACTAGCATTTTTTTGACTACATTCAGAACGAGTAGAAGGTGTTGAACCGTCTGGAGACATATCATCAATCACATTCAGGAACACGGGAGATGTTCTGTGATTTTCAAAATCCGTATATACCCCACTTGATTCCATGCACGAGTCTTCGTTTCTATTCACAATGAGTGGAGGATTGCCATTTACTTTCTTTCCACCATATAGAGCCCCATCAATAACTTGTGCTCTTCGATCTCCTCTTTGCATATGATCATCTAAGCCATCAGCATCACTTTCTGTGAAAAAGTCTGAATCGGTCATGGGGTCTGCCCGTCTGGCAACAGGTACATTTTGCCAATCCATTTCTATAGCATCTTCACGATGTTCAATGGAATGATCTGCCCCTCTACTCACTGGTCTCGACATTTCACCATCACCTTGATAACCGTCTAGACTAGTAATACTCGTGATACTTGTAATAAAACTATTAGATACCTTTGATGTTTCCATTGATTTAGGATAGTCATTTTTTCCATCTGAATAAGTTTGCGAATCGTGCAAAGTTGACGCGGAAAATTGCGAATATGTACTTATTTCTCCATTTATTTCTGAGCTGTCTAATGGCAAATCTTCTGGTGAAGGTGTTTGTTCTATCCTATTTGTGATCAATAAGTTCTCATGTTTACTATCCAATGCTATTTCTAAATTGATGACATTTTCTGCAACAGAGCTAACTGGTTCTAAAATACTGCTATGGATAGAAGGCATAAACTCCTCGTCTATTAAATTTGATGTTAGCTCGTCTTTGCTCATTGTGTTTTCATGCAATGACATTGAATCTAGAGTTCTCGTAGTTGTCGATAAAGGTTCTTCAGAACACAATGTTTCGTTGCATTTGTTGGCAGATGAAAATGAAAGAAGTGAATCGTGTTCTTCATTTGTTACTATTGTGTCCAAGCTCACAATTGGTGCTAAGTGCCCTCCAAAGTTGTTCCTTTTATTATCTATACGTATACTATCAAACTCATCATTCTGTATAGTCGATGCTGCAGAATTACTTTCAGTCTTATCGGTTGACGGGGTATCACCATTATCTGGAGATATTTTACTTTCGTTAGTATCACAAAAAATTGGTAGACCCTCTACTGTAGGAGAAAATGCATTTTCTAAATAGCATATGTCGTCCATCTGATCAGGTGTCAAAATACCTAAACTGTCATCCAATGAATTCTCTTCATTAGTCCTGCTCAGTGAGTTATCGTTGGGACTTAAATTTGATTCAAACAACCGTGTATGCACGTGATGCGATTTTAATTGTAAACATAAATCAGATCTGGAATGTGTGTTGAATACCTTTTTTGCTGGGAAATTAGGTTCATTTTCACAAGAGTATTCATATTCTCGCATAGGCTTATCTTCGAAATTTAATAAATTTGGTAATCGATCTGCGCTCTTATTGCTTGACAAGAGATTTTTTTTAAACTTTAATGAATTGGAATCACTAATAATCTCAGATTTTGGTCTATTCCATACCTTAACTTCAGAAAAATTATTGTAGGAAGTAGATGCATCGGATTGTAAATCAAACAATAAGCTATACGGGCCAGACTCATCCTCATCTTTCTTATCTACAAGTTGTTGTGTAATATCATTCAGTAGTCCTTTCGTCCTTTTATCAACATTACAATCTTGCTTTTTTTTCGTTATCTGATTTAATTTCTCGCGCAAATCTAATATTCGAGGGTTTTGCTCAATTACCTTTTCTAAGTTTAAACTCATTTTAGGTATGAATGATGCGTAAGTTTTAGAAAAAACTCCTTCTTTAATGTCGTTTTTAGTTTTTGTATCGGCGTTTTGGACTTTGTTAGTGAGATCTGTAGTTCTTGTCAGATCATAGGAGTTGATGGGATCCACATTTTTAGCCTTAGAGGCGGTGTAAATCCCTCGCAGTTCTAAAGTCCTTAACTTGGCATTCTTGTCGACAGGGATCTGAAAAATAAAGAAAATCTCTTAGTGTCATAATAAATAATTCCCTGAGTTTAACAGTTTCACATTTAAGTAAAAGTGCGCTATTGTATATTTAAAGTATTTAGACACAGTGGTATATAATAAGGTATCTTTAAGGCGATTAAGAATTCGTACATCGTCGAACGTTTTATAAATACTAATTAGTTTGCGTTTAGCTAGAGCCTTAGAACTGAGTCTGCATGCGCTTGCTGTATTGTCTGCTCATCACGGTTCAGAGAACTGTCACGCATGGTGCTTTCCATGCCCAGTACACGTACTGTCGCTGCAGACACGTGCAGGAACATTGTGTTGCAATGAATTGTTTCCTTCGCTACATTAAGGTCACTTTATTCATTACGATTCTCTATTTCACAAGTTAACGAATATTAACTACTTCAAAAACGCCGGATCTAGTAAAGTATTATGAGTATGTCAGACAGAAAGAACAAAGAGGTCGTTGACTAGATAATATGATTGATCATTAAACAATCCAAGTGCAACAGTGTCTGATTTTACTAGATGTTATTGGAGCGCAAAGTCACGAATGAACACAATAATACCGAGAATCTTTGACACCGGTCTACATTACAATACTAGTATATAGAAAGTAGACGTGAAGTTAACGCATCTTTAACTACATGGATTATATTTACTTAACATAACGGCTTCTAGAGACTAATAGCAATGTATTCAAAAAGATTCTTTTCACATTTATATAATATATATTTGTGTAATTCAATGAAGCTGAGTAATAAGCCAAAGATAATAATGATGGTGAGTAATTACCACCCTGCAAAGTTGTTAGTCTTGTTACTACTACATTTATATTTCTATCAGTCTTTCTATGAAGTTTTGGTGAACATACCATAATGACTTATAAAATAGACATCAAGTAATATTAACAGTACCTATCACACGAGAGTTTTAACTTATTAAACACTCTTATGATAGTGTGAACAATAACTTGATGTTTTAATTACAGCCCAAAAGGCTAAAGTTTCGGCTGTAGTTGCTGTAACTAAACGAAAGAATAAATGAAATAAACGTTAATTTATTCATAAACGATAGAAAAACGTCTAACATGAAATATGAAGGTATCGCTTTAATAAATTTTACTACCAGTGAAGTGCATAATGTAAAATATTGCTTAACACAGGAATTAAGTATTCGCAATGAGCGCGTTGTTATTTTGATTCATTAATTAGTTTTACCGGTTAGTTTTACTACACTAGACTTTATGTTAAAACGGATGAAAATAAATAGGTACTTAACGAACTTAAATTGGTGTGTTATTTTAGTGTTTTCTATAGGAATATCTTGCAAATCAGCATTTTTAAAGTTAAAATAGCATTTCAAGAGGATCATCATCGGTACTAATCTTAAGTAGATAATGATTATTAATTAAAAATTACGTCACTATTAGATATAAATATCTTGATGATTACATAATTAGAATTCAGTCACAACAGCGATCAAAAAAGACAACTAAAGTTGGTTCTGAACATATCAAAACAAATATCTTTCATGTTATTTCAACTAACATTAATATTTACCTACTATAGCTGCACAAAAGATATGTTACATATCTTCTTATTTTATCTTCTCAAAAATTATTCTTATCCTAATCATTTTCTACCATTTAGTCCGATAATATTTAAGGATTAAGCAAACATGAGAAAAGCCTTGGGCAAAGTTAGACGTCGGTGAAAATTATAATATTTCAAGTTGTAATGGTTAAGGTGCTCATTAGTATCGCGTGTTATACACAAAACTCATAGACATTAATGCCACTCTATCTTTAAAAGGTTTATTCTGCAATGTGCTTTATCTTTTAACCGTTTCACTGAATCAACATTAACGCCTCAAAGATTAAACCCAGATACCGATAATATGTTTGTATATTCACTACATATTGCACAACCAATATAGCTATTCTTAATTCTAATCAATGATTACATACCTAATAAATAAAACATAAGTAACTTATATGTATCTATGTGTACACAAATATTGTTGATGTTATTTCCTTATTTTACTTGTAATACTTTCAAAGTGAATATACTACTAGCGGTTTTTGCATCGAAGGTAACCGACCCGGATTTCTTATTTAAAATCTAAATTATTTACTTCAAAAATTATGAATATTACAGTTAGTCAAGTTTTTTAAGAATAAGAGAACGATAATAATGATAATCTCAAGTTTACTGAATTATTTTATTCTTCTCATTATAATATTATATTTTGAAAAGCGGGAGGAATTGAAAGGATTTATTTCTTTGCAAAATGAATTCTCATCTAATATTTTAAACAACATTATAGACCATAGACTATCAAGTAGTGGTATCTCCAGACTATATAATCGTAGGTATTCATTATGTATCATAAAACGGGTCTAAATGGTGAATTTTATTGCAAGATTTCACATAAGATATAACAGCAACAACGTGAGAATTATTCTTTTATAGAATTAGTAATAGCTTGTACCCGAACGCTTTAAGTCTTCAGTATGCACTCGTACAATAAACTATTTTTTTAAGTGAGACATGGCACTATAAAAATATAATTCTTTCTTCAAAGACCACCTTAAAATAGATGATATTCGTATTTATTGATATCATTACTGACCTCGTAAGGTTATAAAATTTAGCAACAATTTACGAAACAGACTACCAGTAGATAAATTATGTGGTTTCTGAAAGGCCATCCAAATTTAAAAAAACATTTATTCATTGCATGCATACAACTATTGTAATATTTTTTTTATGGAAATGCCATACTAATACAGCAAGACATTGCTGTTACAATCTAGTCTACTGACTAATGAGTAACTTTACTTTGACCTAAATTAATGAAATAAAACTATAATAATATCGTGTACATTAATACTTTTCTTATTGTCTTTAATAGAGGACACTGTTCGTGTGTCCTTATAAAATAAAAAAAATATATGAAAATAAAAGCAACCACATCAAAGATTTCTGAATGTAATCACTTTAAACATCTAAAATGTCACGCAAATTGATATAACACGAAAAAGTAACAAAAATACTTTAAATCATTGGTCGATTAATTGTCTGATGCATCGTTTGCGATGGTAGATTGGTAGTACATAGCAAAGGAACAATTCAAAAAGTTTAAACTAAAAAGGCTGTACTGATTTTGACAGAACTTTCACTGGAAGATAGCTGATGATATAGCTTACTTTTATTGTTAACTATCGGATGTTGTAGAACCTTTACAAAAACAACTTTGGGTAGCATAGTATTTAATATACTACACGTTTCTTTGTGGAAAACCATAAAATTAAATCTAAGCAAATGGTCCTACTTTTTGTGTCTATGAAAATAAAATTATACAATTATAGTACAGTGTTTTTTATCAAAAGAACTTTCACAATTCATATATTTTCAGCATATGGCCGAAAAGTGACTAAAATTTTGATAAGTGATATCACTACTCACGTTATCTTGAATGATGTGAATGTATGTATGTATCACAAGTCCATATTTTGATCGCTATAGACAATATCTTGACTAGCCTTCAAATCAAAACTTCAAAGTACAATTATCATAAAACTTTATAATTACACACAATGGAAAAATAATGGCCTAAAATCTCTTGCACTTCTAAACATAATCTGCATAGTTTTAATGCGACACTTTGTTAGTGATGGTTATTTAAATTGACCCTTCTACTAACTTTTACTGCATAATACCCTTAAAAGCAACTACCAACTAATGAACATCAAGTGACTGTAAATTAAAATATCACAAGGTTTACGGAAAATGGTTTCATTCTGCAATAATAATTTAGTCTGCAGTAAATGTAACTTATATTATTCATAAGTCTGTATTTTGTAAATCCAAATCTGATTTTGATATTGTATTCATTCTCCTTCACCTTTCATTGCCACCACTTATATACGAATATAAATGTGTTGGTTTAAAGTTTTACATTTACATATTACGTAGTGAATATAATTATTAAATGTTGCATCGAACATTTAAATATTATTAAAAGTTAATTTCCTTCAATATCAAACTTTTGAATATGAAGAACATAAATTGTAATAGGTGTCAATTTCGATAAATAAACAGTCTCCCAAAGAAACTTCATTGTTGACTTGGAAACGGGACAAGGTGCTGCCTAAAATGTCTACACTATGAACTGGTGCAGAAATGATAATAATATAAGATAAATAACTTAGGAATAAATAATGAAGACCGTGAAGACGACTGGTTACTATTTTTTTCTAAACCTTAGACCAACCAACTTGAATCCAAAGCCTAACTTGTTCCCGATGTAGCCGTTAATGTCCTAATTTATTTTATGCTCTAATTTATTATTTATACGATTTTTTCCTTCAATTTACTAGAGTTTATATTTTTGATAAAATCCTGTGTCTATATTACAAGGGAAATCATAACGAATGAATGAATGAAATATCTACGTAACCTGAGGTGCTAATACTTATTATAAATAGCTGACCTGCGGTTTTTTATTCATGGTCGGCTCCTATTGGTCTAAGCGTGATGTTAATTATCATATCTTAGGCAGGTTACCAAAACACACATTATAAAAAAGTGAAAATTGGTAAGATAGTTTCGGCGTTCAATGTGAGCAATAACGTGACAAAAGAATTATACATGATTGTTAGATGAGCATCAGACTCCACATTAAACTTAAAATTTCTGTATTGAATAAAGAAGCTAATGGTTAATGGAGAACATTCATTTCTACAAGTATTATTACCTGAAGACCTGAAGTCTAGTCATTTTAAGTATTTATTGTTATCGTTTCGGTCCTATTTGTGTTGTATCACACTACATTTAATATCAGACTTCAGTGACTTTATCGGACTCTTGTTATTAAATAAACACATTAATAATGATAAACCTGGCGCCATATCTATTGCAGGTTTTGGCGATCATCTGTACTTACTTACTTATATTATAAATGTGAAAGTTTGTGAGGATGTTTGATACTTGAGGATTTGGATGAAACTTACAGTAATATAGCTCATACATCATAATAACACATAGGCTATTATTTGCCGCAATAACCGACATACACGCGGGCGGAGCCGCAGGCATAAACTAGTTATAATATATATTTGAACGCTAAACATACAGCTGTACTACAGACCTGCAGAAAATTAAATTTGTAGTTATTAATAAATGTAATGTTTTTAGATACTAAACCGAATTATTAGCACATTTTTTTTGTGTCACTTTGTCTTATTTTTGTGATCTATGTTACTTTTCTGAGTATCTCTATTTTACTAGCTTTTGCCCGATTCTCCGATGAATATTGGGTTTCGCGGCGGTCGTTCTTCAAGAATGTCAGAGTATCTCCATACCAAACATTAATCACCGTGAAAGCGTAAAAGACGGGCTGACAGAGTTACTTATGAATTAACAATATTAGTATGGATGGTAAATTTATTTTAAGATTGACAAGAAGTAACAAGAACAAGCAAATATCATGGAAAGAACATAGAAGTAATAACTAAACATCGCGGTAACTGCCCTGTGGTGTTCTTTGAGAGAGGCATATGTCCAGAAATAAAGAGGTAAATGTAGGGATTGTTCTTGACATGGGGAGGAGAGTAGACGGGCACCTGATTGCAAGTGACCACCGTCGCTCATAAGCGACTGTATCTCAGGAGTCACAAGCTCTTTACCGACGTTTGAGGTAGCGGAACGCTCTTTACACTTAGGTTACACGTTCAAGCACTTGGCATCACAAAAACCAGTGATACATATCATCTATATAATAAACTCTAAATTCAAAGACAACGCCGTAAAGAACTAACTGGCGAGTAACAATATCGATTATAGACAAGGATAGAAACGATATAATTAAGTCAATTACGATGCCGATTGACCTATAACCTACACGTACAATCGAATCAAATAAAATCAATAAATTTTTCCCTATCATATTCCTGAAGCGAAAAACACATTTTTAGAATTGTTTGTTATTACTTATGTAAGAAATGCACTATGCACGGCACGTCCAAATAAATATGTTAAGTATATAATATTTTTTATTTATTATAATTTTATCTGCCTGGATAACTAATTTTGATCATTCTAATATATATAATACTATAAATAGTGTATAGTTATGACAACTGTTTTGGTTTAATTTTCATAAAATGAATATCGGGGCCACGAAAGATACAATGACAATGTTTTAGGTGCCATTAAATCAACGTCCTACAAGTTCCAGTAGGCCATATAGAAAAAAGACAACAATATCATGTGGAAAAAGGAACAATTGGCTTGCAGTAAATCTTACTACTCTTCCTACCAGTAGTTGCTAGGTATAATTGTGTTTCTACTTCATAGATACTAGATACACCACAAGCATCTATTATATTATATACGTTATTTCACTTTCAGTCCACTCTATCTCAGACCTTAGTCAAATTCTCCTACAATTTGAATAACATTTTTTTAATCACAGCAACAGTTTAAGTTTAAATATTATAATTCATATTGCAGGGTCTTGAGATCGTCGCAGAATCTGAAAGTTCCAAGTCGTTCCACTCAATTTGCTGACAAGTCATTCTCGGTGCAAGCAGTACGGCTGTGGAATAACTTACCTCGGGCAATAAGACAAGCTAAATCTCTGTAAGCTTTCAAGAAGAAAGCCAAAGTACTACGAGACATTGTTAAGGCTGCTGGTGGAATATTAGCCGTTGTTGACGTGTTGTACGCAACATTCATAATAAATAAATATTTTATTATCCATAAACACAAATAAAACATCACTTAGATACATCACCTATACAAACACGAAATAGAACTACTCCAAAATGATAATGATGATGTCGAAATGACTTATGCCTACCTTATCTTATTCCGGTTAATCTATTCAATTCTTCAAATCAATTAAAACTTAGGATTTTTAGAAAAAGGTATCTTTAAATAATAAATTAATAAATAATTATTATTCTTACAACGGCGTTAGGAGATAAAAACCATATTAGATTTGGTTAACTATATGGCCTTACTAGGTGATCTAATAACAGCAGATATCGCTAATGCCTCTAATTGAATCTCTAACAATTGAACTCACATTGCTGCCAGAAAAATTTAGTAAACGATGCGGATAATGACGAATACATTTGTGACGTGTGTAGGCATAATGTAAACGACTTTTGAATAATGAATAATCAACAAAAATATTTATATTCCATTGTCAGTTTATGACACAATGCGATGCCAACAACGAATGGAAAGAATTCAGTTATTTGTAGAAATAAAACTATTTTCAGTCTACTATTATATTTGTAGAGTTAGATTAAATTAGGTACATGGGAAAATAAGGAAAACTCGTGTAAAAACATCAGAAATCTGATGGAGTTTTGGTAACTAGTTTTACTAGTAAACTCTAATGACACAAAACAATTTGTCAAATCAGATTAAAGTAATACCTAGGTTGTTCCGAAAATTGATAGCCACAGAAAAAATACAATCACTTCTTTCATGAAACTATTTTGTTTTGACGGCTAAATTTAACAAAAACCTCCTTTGTGAAAATCACTAGCCACCTATGTGTAGTTTATTTCCCACAGTAAGAAAATGATTCGTGGGTGAAAATTTGGCACTGCAGACGAGGCCGTCGAAGAATTTCGCCAGTTATTTTTCGACACGCAAGACACGTTCTTTAAATGTTTTCAAAGCTGGTTCACTCGAATCCTTACGTGCATTGGAGAGGAATTTGAGAGGAATATTTTGAAAAGCTGTAAAAAAACTTTTTTTAAATTCCAACTATTTTTTGGAACACGCCATGTACGTGTTCTTTTTAGACATTTGGTAATTAAAAATTAAACGGTTTTATTTCGTGAAACTTATTTTTCAAGATAGTGAACAGAATACTACTTTCAACTTTCACGTGACGGTGGTTAGGTGCTTCTTTTGTCGATTTCGATAAAATTTTAAATTACATTTCCGTTTGTTACGAATGTTATTACAGTTTTTGTTCAATTACGTATCGGAAAAAGTCTATTTGTTACGAAATTTAACATAAATAAAGAAGATCATGGAGAAAATAATACGTATAATGGTATAATACTAATAATATATGTTCATATATTCAAAAATATATGCCGGTCGATACATTTTCCCAGTTTTTTAAGTATGAGTCGCATGTAATATTACAAATATGTAGCTGGCAAGGCTTATGCATAGTTTTTTCAATTGTCAAGAAATGTGTACTTAATCTAATGGTTAGTTAATTCATAGAAAATATAATAGGCCAAAAATATTTTTATGCTTTATTCAAAGGCATATGAGTCACTTATTTTTCTTTTCTAATAATTTTGTTGTTCCAAAACTAAGCAAAAGACGCTAAACTACCAACAGTGTTCCTGGCACGTCTGTATATACATTATCCTTAATGCATTGTTATGGTTTTGGGTTCGAATTTCAAGATGTGATTATTTTTTTTATGGTATATGGGGCAAACGAGCAGATGTATCGCCTGATAGTAAGCGATTGCCGCCGCCCATGGACACCCGTAACACCAGAGGTGTCACAAGTCCGTTGCCGGCCTTTGGGGGATGCGGAGGGGCATAGGGGGGAGGGATTGGTGTATGGGCCTCCTGTATCCTCACTCACTCGATGAAACACAGCGTAACCGCTGTTTCACACGGGTTTCCTGTGAGGCCGTGGTATCACTCCGGTCGAGCCGGCCCATTCATGCCGCAGCGTGGCTCTCCTACAGTTAAAGTCATCTTTCATAACATGCTTGTATAAGAGGATATCCTGACGTACTTTTATGAATCAAGTGATTTCATGATCATTGATGTGGTCAAATTACTGGTACACTTTCTACAACATAGATAGAATTATTAATTCACTCTATGCTTTTACTCGTATGATTTTACATATTTGAAGAGAATCGTGTGTTCTTACATACTTAAGTTCGTACATACTTAAGTAATATATTTCGGTCTAGGATCTTTCGGTCAATAATGTCACCGTCCAAATATAGTAATTTGAGATATTTTTTTGTTTTTGTCTGATTTATAGTAAGGTAACGTTTTATTATAAGGGATCGACAGTTAATAGTTGCTATATACATACCATTTGTTTTCTTGTCTTTGTGTCTGTCGTCACTATTTTTAATCTTTAGAGGGTCGTGGTCATTTTCCCCTACGTGGTCGATCCCTTAGAACCCCCGAAAATATGATAAGAGAAAGGAAGAAAAAATGGACAAGACTAATAACAGAATGGTACCCACTAGATTGCAAAAGAAACAGAGGAAGACAAGCTAAGAGATGGGAAGATGATATCAGGAAAAGTGCGGGTCCAACATGGACTCGAATGGCAAGGGATAGATGTGAATGGCGATCTTTAGAGGAGGCCTTTGTAGGAAGACAAGTTGAGGAGTAACTACCGTCTGCCAAATTAATAATAATGATAATAAATAGTAAATTTTGAAAATAGTAATAAGTTTTAGGCATACATACAAAACTTTTGTTATTTAAAAATAAGATCAACAATAAAAGCTTTTTATTTTTATTATAACGTATTTATTCTAAATCAATTGTGATCGTCGAACTATGTTCAACACAATAAGTTCTTATCTTATGCACAGGTGCAAAACAAAAGTAGAAATTGAGCAACACATTCATGTGCATCTTTCGTGAGAATGTTCAATTAGTATCTGAATAGTAAAAAATCTTCATCCGTTAGTACCGTAGGTATTCAGAATTTAAGATCGTGCGAAAAGTACTTTGTTGTGACTATAATACACAATGGTTGTTCTCAGGAATACAAAACATATCTGTACCTAGCTTGTGTCTAGATATTTTAGTTTTTAAAAGCTTAGATCTTCTTTCCTAATGTTTTTAAAAGACGAAATATTTGTAGAAACTATGCAGAATTCTATTGTATAAAAAAATATGTTATAAAATTGTATTGTAGATTGATCGTCATTTTGATAACCCGGTTCCCGGTGCTTTCAGGAAAGTAGGAAGAAATTGTATACCAATAGATATACTAACGTACTAAAATATATTTAATATAATATTATATATTTTACTATATCAAAATCTGTAAAATTATACAAACACTCTTCTGCTTATTAGTCATACGATACATAAAAACTTTTCTTCTTATATTTTAACCTTAGATCATGTTAATCCCGGACTTTAACCTAGCTACTTTCTACGTGGTCAATTTCGTTTACTTAACTCTATTGCTATACTTACTATAACAGTTTTTCAATATTATGAACTGTTTGAAATTGCTGAAAGGTCTATTTTCTTTAATTAAACCTGTATTGTATTCATAATTTATATTTTTTGATACGTGATTATAACCAACAACCATTATTAGGTATCTAAAGGTGGCGGGTAGTGGAATATTCTGACTAAATAAGCAGTCCCGGACCGAGGCGGCAGGGTTATCAGGATGCGGATGGGCCATCTGTTGGCACAGATACCTAATTGAAACCTCGCAGAATATCCAATGCCAACCTTGTGACATGGAGAGTTAGCGACGCCGCGACGACGACGGCCTTCACTCCAGTCATTGGAGGAGATCTCTCGCTGCCGGCCGTCGTGCGCTCCATGGCCGGTGGCGAGAGCAGTTTTACGCGGTCGCGACCTTCTGCGAGGAAGTCATCTCGCAGAAGGAGGCGGCGGAGAAGGCCCGGGAGGACGATCTCCACTCGTACCCGATCCGCCGCCGGCGAACCGGGCGGCGGAGGCGCGCCTACCAGCGCCTCATGCCACCCTGAGTGTGGCCCGGCGGGGTGAAGGCCCGAGGGGCTTCCACACGTAAAAAAAGGGGCTGTTATTACCTAACTACACAAAAAAGGGGATGCGCTTCGGCTGGACAACTGCAAGAGACGCATAGCCCGGGCATGGGCAGTCTTTGGTGCAAACTCTAGTGTACTGCGTAGCAAGATGTCCACGACCTTGAAACGAAAAGTCTTCGAGCAATGTGTTCTGCCAGTATTCAAGTATGGAGCAGAGACCATGGACCTAGCCGAAAAACTCTGCATGCTCAGTATTTCCTTACGCGACCGAAAGAAAAATATTTGGATTAGATCTAAGACCAAGGTTAGGGACGTCGTCACGTCAAAAACCCTCTCCCGAGAGGAGACCTGAGTCCAGCAATGGGACATTATGGGTTGTTGATGACACGTCCAAAACTGGACAGAAAGAGGCTGAGATAGGTAAGTTATTATCAAATTTGTAATGTTTTACAAACAGCTAATTTTCTTTCTATTGCTAAACACGTTGTGTAAAATCGATAAGTTTAATCAACTCAGAAAACCGGTCCGTTATTTCATAAATAGAAGAAAAAAGAAATGTATACCTAAGCATTAAGTAATTAATCCAGAACGCCCTGCTGAGCACTTATTTACAAAACGAGTTCCGAACGAATTAGATGTTTAAAATGCGCATCAAGCTATTACTAATAATTTAATCTAAATAACTGGTTTTGGCCTTGCAGATAATTAACATTAAATGCTTGATTTGGTTAAATGGATGTTTTTTTATTTTTATAACACGTGTATACCATTAGATTTTTAGAACCAGAAAATAAGTCACGTTGATTAATAATATAGTATTTTCTTTTATTTAATAGGCGGCAAACGAGCATACGTATCGCCTGATGTTAAGCGATTACCGCCGCCCATGGACACCCGCAACACCAGAAGCGTCACAAGTGCATTGCCGGCCTCTGGGGAATGGGACCGAGGAAGGGGGAGGGGTTAGTTAATGAGCTTCCGCTATTCTCACTTGCTCGGTTAAACACAGCGCAAGCGCTGTTTTATACCGGTTTTCTGAGAGGCCGTGATATCACTCCGTTCGAGTCGGCTCATTCATGAAGCGTGGCTCTCCCACGGTGTATTATTATGTAAATATTTAAATTAGAGTTTTTTTAGTGTTCACAGTCCCACTAATTTTAGAGTGAAAATTATCGGAATCTACTGCCTTTTTTATTTTCTACTTTTCTTTCAAATCAGGCAAGAAAGATAAGTCCAGTATACTTGCAAAATGTTTTACTTGAATAGAACAATTTTCAATTACTCACCAACCGTTTTCTGTATATTCGAGTATTCGTAAATAAATGAAAGTGACAACATGACTATAACAGAAAGACGATGAGGTTCATTGGAAAGTCAAACATCATCGTAACCACTTTAAATGCTTGTCATCATACTCTCACAACTCTTATTACATAAATTAGAGATTATTTGCTTTTAAACTTCTATTTTTTCTAACAATTGTACTTAAATACCATGTTTTTAAAAACTGTTCTAATACAAGAAAATAATGTTTGTGGGATTTTTTAAAGTAAACAATAGAATTAGCAGGCTAAGTTGCATGAGAATAAAATGCAGAAACTAGCTTGCAAGTAGCTATTAAAAAGTTTACTAAACGTTACGTCTTGAATAAAAATGGATAATTATTTATTTTGTTAGGTTCCTAGTTTGTTCAAGACGTTTTATTAATTTTTTTTTGGTTTATATTTTATAGGAGCAAGTATATTTACAGTTTCATACTTTCACTTAAAGGTTAAGTTAGATCCTTTGAGTACCCGGATGGCGTAAGAAAGCGGTTCCCGGATCTCTCCCGTCTCAGACGCAGAGTGGAACACCGTGTGGTTTTAGTCGGTTCGATTCCGATACACCGCCCTGCCGCAAACCCCGGTGGGGTGAAGGTCCGAGGGGGTTTCCACAGGTAAAAAAAAAAAGATCCTTTGAGTACACTGCGTGATATTGAAATTAGAAAGTTTTTTTTTTCCATGGCCCAGAATCCTTTAAATCTAAATAAGTAATATGCTATTATAATACTAATGACATGTACTTAATACAGTACCTATTACCACGGGAAGTGATAACATTGTCTCTGTCTTGGTGGGGGTCATTACTCTAATCTTATAGTTTCGTATTATTGAACAATTAAATGAGTGAAAAAAACCGTTTAAAAGACTTTATGAAAAAAGCATGACTAACATAACTCGAAATATATTCTATGATTTCTTTGCAGTTATTAATTTGAATTACAACAGATAATGGTGTAATATTTGCCACAGTAGTCGAGCTGGTATTGTTTAATTGCATGCAAGGTTAGTCAAGAAGGTGCTTGCAACCATCACGATTCTAGACCATAAATACATTTTTAATTTAGTCGATTAATTTCTAGACTGAAATGTTTATCATTCATTTCATTTCTAGTGATTTTGTGATTGCGTACCTTTTCAGTCATATCAAATCTAATATAGATATTCTCGTCGTCTTCGTCGCGGTGTTTGTTACCAAAATCCTCTGAAACGACTGGACCGATTTTAGTGAAATGTTGTGTGCACATCGGGTGGGTCTGAGAATCGCCCAGCCTCTATTTTTGACACCACTCCTAAATATTTTTTTTTTCATATTTTATATATAAAATATTGTTGTTGATATTTAAATTATTGTGTTCAGTTGAAGATTAAGTTTTTTGTATTCCATTTTAAAGTTAAATGATTCCCTACTTTGGCTAGTGATATGTTAAATACAAGTAATATAAACACACACTAGTTATCATTCACAATGCGTTATCTAATTCCAGTACATGGTATCAATCTTACGACAGCATTTTTTTACTTCACCGACGGTAGGTACATAAGGTACATAAAACCAGTTTTTTCCTCATACGGAATCCATCGATGACCATCATTTGCGATTGAAATGTTCGAACGCCTTGGTTATTACAAGCTACAAGCCTTGTCCTTATAGTGTTGACAGCCACGTAGTATCTGACCGTAAGTGTGGATATAAACAAAAAAAAATAATAATATAATATTCATTACTAATATCTATTTTCGTCAAGACAGGATTCATGTCTCATCTTATGGTTACGACCACTGCTACCCATGGACAAATGCAACTCAAGTAAGGAGACAATAGTTTAACTAACTATATATATACATCATATATATATACTCACACAAACACACACACGCGCGCACACACACACACGCATATATACACACAAAAGTGCAGCAGGTACTCGCACAAACATACTCCAAATACTAAGTCACTAAGATATTTAAATGAGGTTTTCAAATTTAACCACATTGTAGCAAAATTGCAACTAAACTCTGGTTCTCAAAATACAGGCTCTGTCTAGCTTGGGAATCAGTTCCAGAACCTAATTATGCACAATCAAACTGTCAAGTGTCTCATTATTTATTAGGAAAAAAAATATGTACGTTATATTGATGCTACTAAAAGTCCTAAAATGACTATAAAAAAAACTGCAAACATTACAGTTACAATTTATATAAATCGATAGATAGTTTTCGTCTACTGCTTCGTATTCTACAATACAGCAACTTTACAATTTTGAAATTAGACAAACATAGAAAATATGAACACACAATCTTAGATCGTTTAAGAACCTTTACATTTTTACGTTTTTTCTAATTCTCTAGAAGTTTGAACCCTTTTGAAGTATTGACCAATGTGTCATAAATTTATTAGATTGTGTTGTGTACTATTTTGGGCCACAATCAATTATTATTTATTACCTACCACCATAACATACTTTAGGGTCATAAAACGAGAACAATAACATGGTAAACGCATGATTAAAACTAGAACACATTTCGACACAATTGAGATTTATGGAATTTATAAGTAGGTGACTCCAATATCAGGTTTCGAACTTTGTTCATATAATCTTTTAAAATATGTATCTATTTTTATATAATTAGTTTAACAAAAATGATTATTTCTGTTATATGTTCAATAACTATCTCAGTAGATTACTATTTACATAAAACTGTTAATTACGTTCTAAAATTTAAAATAATTTGTGTGCGAGATTATGTGATTATATCGACGAAAGCAATAATTTACCTGTTTTCGCTCATATACCTTCATAAGAATTTCCATAAGTCTACACCAGTCACATTCAACAATAAGTCACGACTTGTTCGTATATGAGTGTACAAGTCGTTATTATTAGTGTATTAAATTGGCAGACATTTACAAAATCAAAGTTACCTTCGACTTCGAGATAAAAACCAGTTTCAAAATTATAAGATGGCAATGCAAGAAAAAATATGTCTAACAGGTAATATGTTCTCGTAACTGTGAATATATGTATATTATATGTATACTTTCATCTTGGTACTATCACTATGTGATAGGTATATCATGGAAGGTATGAAAGCTGAAAATACAAAAAGAATGAGAAAACTGCACATGACTTAACCGAATCGAATATGGAAATAATGTACTCTGTCATAGCTGCAACTTTGTCACGCTTTTCGCTGTGACCCGTGGTGGTTGTATTGAAGAGAAGAAAGGAACAAATCTAACACAAAAAATATAAATAATACATCAAGCTTTGAGCTAAGACGTTCTATAGTTTTTAAAGCATATACAAACATATATATTCATGGCCACATAAAACACATATAGAGATGTATTTGAAGAAATTGATACGAGAGCACTCCAAAATTTCATGTAGAAGTCGTGTTCAAAAACGCTTTCAAATTGCTGCACTTACGTTTTTTGCCATTAGACACACTTTAATAGCTCGCTTATTCGCTTTTTGATGAAGAAATTTGGCAGGTTAACAAGTATGCTGCAAGCACCATTATCATCGGTCAGATAATTTGATTAATACATTTAAACACCAGCTTTTGCTACGGCTGCGTTTATGTCGTTTATCCTGGTAAAAAGTAGCTGTGTCATTCTTAAGGAAGGATCTTTCCTTTCTCAAGAATGAGAGAGTCTCCATGTCAGATTTCATTGATCGATGCAGCGGTTTAGGCTTGAAAGCGCAAAACAAACAGAGTTACTTTCGAATTTATAATAATGATATGGATAAAGTATTTCATGATTTAAAAAAAACGAAATTCGCGACCGATAGCTTCTAACTGGTAGTAATTCTGGTGTATTAAATTAAAAATAAAAATTATCTTCCAGTCAAGGTGTTGTTTGCTATTTTCTTTCTTTTGAAATTTACATTACTTAAATCTGAATCAAATAGCAACTATTTAGCGAGGTCTTCTTATCCTCTCATTCACATTTACATTATTTTAGTTTAAATATACCTATACAAATCAATTATTTTATAAATAATTAACTAAGGGAATGAATACACACGTTATATGGATACACTATAAAACACAACTGTATCATATTATAACAACCGCTCATGAGGCATAATTATGAGGCGATTTCTAACAATAATTTACTGTAACGCGATATAGATACCACTCACTATGTTATAATGGCTTAAATTACAAATCATCTACTATATTTTCTTGTATTGCAACAAAACTCATCTTTTCATTTACAGATTTAGTAGTTTGCAACACTGTCCTTGCCGAAAACAAGCCGCTGAGCATTTTTACTTCTTCATATTCGATAAACAGCGCTCATAAACGTTATTGCACACTATATTTAACTTTTATTTTTTTTATTTAACAAAGATCGTTTTAGTCCACTAAGACGATCCACTAAGTAAGATTAAGGGCACTACGCATCACGCTCATAATTGTTTGTAATGTTGAATGTGTTCATTAGTGATTGTTGTTATTTATTATTTCATATCTTACCTGAGAAAATCGTTATATATTTAAAAAATTAGTTTCAAAATATCAAATAGTCTTTGAGACGATAATGTTTCATTATAGGGTTTCCAAGTTATTATGTTTTTCACTTGCTCAAGTAACTTCGATCGAATTTGTTGCAGGTATAAGATAACTGCGCGAACGAAAAAATTTGTAACTTTTAAATTTTTTTTTTAAATTTTATGATATACCTAGGCATGCCTGTGCCATACACAAAATGAACTTACGTGATTATTAGGAAATTCCTACTGCCTGCATTTTTTTCTGAACTTATGAAGAATTTATGAAATCATTATACTGTAAAACTAATGCTATAACTCAATCTAATTCTTTGTTTTAATTGTAATTCATTTTTTTATTAGCCGCAGTATGTATAGCCAGCCAAGTATTTCCGCACGAATGTTCCGCGTGTTTTTATTACGGTTGAAAAATAAAGGAAAGGTCAACGAAGCTCTACCAAGGACTATCGTCAATCAATATAAAACGTGATTAAGATTAGAGGCCACTGTTAGAATTAGTTTAATATACCAGGCGTTATCATATACACCCACTACGAACATAAGGGTTCGGTAGAGGTCATGTTATCTGTAGGAATACTACAAAACCTGAACAAAACTGGTGTGTCTTTTGTATAAAATTTTGTATATTTAATTTCCCTGATGCGTTGCATTCAACAAAATAACCATTTTCCGCTTCAGCAATCAGCATGCTTGCTGGTCCGAGGGACCAATGTAGTATCAAAATTACATCTATGTAGTATTAAAAATTAAACACAGAAACATACATATTCAATTTTGAACTTCTTTATGCACGAGAATAATAAACATGTAGATAATGTTATACACAGAAATCTTTTTGTAGAATATTCTTTTCTTCTTCATGCAATTGGGTGTCTTTATTGCTTACTGTTGATACCTTTACTATAAGTATTTAGACTGAACTTGGTGAAAGCATATTCTTTATACCTTACCTTTCATCTGAAAAGTAATGTTTTCAAAGGATAGAAAAGTAAGGAGAAAATTAGCGAACGATGTCGCAAGCTAAATCTAGTAACAATGATATATAAATAGGTATGTGTATATGAATATGAAGAGAATAACGTGGTCGATCTGAACCATGACATTTCAATTGATACTTAGGATCCGATTTCAACGGAAGTAAAAGCTACATATGTATACTACATACGTACACTACATACAAACGCTAGTCAATATGAAATTGATCTTTATAACTAGGACAAAATGACCAATCGCCAGAATGGTATAAATAATAAGACTTTGTCCTACTGTTACTGTGCTCACTGTACTGTCAGTGTGTAACTATAATGGTTCCTTATGGCAATTTCTACTAATTTGCAATTAATAACAATGGTAATATAATAAATAATAACATTTATTTTTAATTTATTTAGTTATTCTATATAGGTAATAAAATAATGTAACTTGCAAAACCTAAATTCCATTTCTTTTCTCCCAGAGATAAGATTGCAGAGGGATTTTCAATAGCTAATGACCCGTGAAATATATCGTATTCAAGTAACGCTATCCATATTAGGTATTTTTATAAAAGTGTAATTGAAAAAAATTACTTGAGTTTTTTACTGGGTCCCGATTTATAAGTAAAAGAAAAGAATATGATTTTTTATCGGTATTTATACTCGTTGTGTGGGCGCTCATAGCCCAGTTGCACTCGGTGATTAGAAACAATCATCGAGGGTAAGTAACGATGGCGCGGTCAGTACCTGGATGGGTGACTGGTGGTGGCATGTTACCATGAGCGTCTCCGTGATTCGGAGGTCACGTTAAGCAGTCGGTCCCGGTTGTAATCATACGATAACAGTCGTGAAGCTTAGTTGGAGGCCTTCGGGCGGCTTAAAAACATCCAACGGCAAGATTTACGTAGCCACAACGTATTCTTGCCAGTCTTCAAGCCGCACTTGGCCAGCGTGGGGACGTATGGCCTTAACCCTCTCCTGAGAGGAGACCCGAGCCCAGCAGTGGGACATTATGGGTTGTTGTTTTTTTGTTTTTTTTATACTCGTTGTGGCCAACAACGACGGCCGACCTCGGGCGGTTTACTCTGGGATGATACAGACTCGTATATTTCATGTCCCAGGTTGGTCAGGCTATATACCGGAGGAAAATTCGTTGTTTCCAATTAGATAGTTTCAAGATGTAACCCCAATACACAAGTAAAACAGATTGCGGTCAAGTACCCTGTCTCAAAAATATTCGTCGGTAGTTTTGTTATCGTGTATTTAAGTTAAGTTGTGCTAATTTCATGTTAAATGGTAAGTCATGCATGGACCTGTTTATCTGGTCTGACGAAATACGAACGTATTAAATTATATATTTGATATTAAGTCAGTTTAACATCAACAGTCTTTAATAGTCGACTGATGGACATAGCCCACTCTTTAGAAAGGGGGTTTTGGTCTACTGTAACTCGCTAGTCCGGCGGGTTTCTATAGGGTTTCTGACAAATTTTTCATCTTACTTGGTCTTACGTAGTTTTCTCTCTTAAACGGGTCTTTCGACACCCAAAGAATGAATAGAGGGTGGTGACACTTCGCATTCTTAATCTATCACCACACGGCCAAAGTTAACAATATGTTAGGCAATAATACATGCACAAAACAGGGTAAGATAGAATTAGTGTTGCCACATGTGTGAGCGGGTTTTTATTATGGTGTAGATGATACCATCTCCACTTAAAGGATGTCTAATGATGCAGAAACATCATTAGGCCGCCATGGTTTGGGTTACTATGCTGCATTGTTGTATTGTCTGCATTATCTGGACTACACGGTTGGCCTAGTGGTTTCAGTGGTCGCCACACCGCTTCCTACTGCGCCAAGTGTTGTGGGTTCAAATCCTACATGGGACAACACTTTGTGTGATCCATAAATTGTTGTTCTAAGTCTGGGTGTACTTTGTGTCCGTTTCATGTATGTTTGTAAAGATCCCCGTGACACAGGAATGTATATTCCCAATGCGGGAGTGGTCTTTTCAAAAAAACAAAACAAAAAAACAACGAGTATGGCGACCGCCACATCAGGCAGAGTACAGTTTCTTTGGCAGACACATACATAATAAAAAATTGCGGTAGCATAGAAGCTTGTTTAGTAGTGACGTTTGTAAAGTCATGAGTGTTTAAAGATGCACAATGTGATTCTGTAAACAAGATATTAGGATTCACAAAAAAAATCTGTTCTAATGCTTAATACATTTCCTATGCAAGTTTCCCTCTATTGAATTGGAATTGGAATGCTGCAGGTCGTATCCACATGCGAGAAATTGCTAAAACGCTGTAATAAAGAATGCTGAATTGCGAACCTTAATGCGGTAGTGTTACACTTTTCCTCGTATCACTTTGTTAAGTGAGTAAAAAGTCAATAAATTATTGAAAACTGCCAATATTGCGGAACGCAACTGCTGAAACGTGTAATCCACACTCGTCGGTCCGCCACAACGTTTGCTATGCGACACGTGATACGTCTAAATAAGTACAAATATAATACCAGTTTATAGGCCGGTTCTTGATTTTATATGTATAAACATTAATATTAATCCAAGGTTTTTTTTTTGGTTGCTCGGGTATTGCATTCGACTTCCAAAAACCAGTTACATATTCATAGTCTAGTATGTTCATGATTGGATGTGATGATATAACCTTTTTTTTGTATAATCGTATTCAAAGGAGCCAGAAATTAAAATAACAAAAGAACTTGGCTGATAACTACAATACAAATTATAATAAATATCTCTTTCATGTTGCATTTCATAGGAAGAAATTCAAATCATCAATTACTATCTTCTCAACTTGGACTATTAGGTTTAGTTTTATTTCTATGGTTGTCTGGAAGAGATCGCCGTGAGCGATAAGACCGCCAATTGCTATTTTAATCTTTTTTATTACACATTTTATTTTCATGTTTTGTAATATGTACGCAATGAAGATAAATAAATGAAAAAAAAATATTAGAGATCCCTTTGACCACTTACAGTTAGCTCTAGCATATTATAAATTTCTTATTTCCCACTCACAGAGTTTTCATGAGGTCTAACACTACAAGCAATAAATAATCACAGCCAATCCCACTACAACCACAGAGGAAGTACAACAATACATCTCTGCGCGGACTCTAGTTTCAAATTCCGTTATAAATGATGGAAGAAATATTAAAGAATAAAATTTATGAAGAAGAATTATATTTGTAAGTGGCTTTTTAATTATTTTCAATATGAAGAAATCAAGAATCTATTTGACTCCTTGGTATTGAAAACTCCTACATTTCAATAACAACTCTTGACATTCATTTATCTAAAAGAAAAGAAAACCAAACGACACTAAGACATTTCTAATGCGGCTTCATTTATATTTCCAGTTAGGAAGTTTATTGACTCGGTCTACATAAAGTATGCAATTACACGAACCTATAAACATTACGTAGAATATTTTTTGCAACACAATATATGTATTTCGTAACGTCCTCTAAGAAAGTTTACACATCAATATTGTATAGTACGTGAGTACGTAACTTGGCCAGATTCGCAAGAAGCGCAGAAGTCGTTTTTAAGGTCCCTTTGGTTGACAAAGGAACGCGGGCCTTGTAGTAGCACCGTTCCGAGCAAGCGATTGGAGCGTCAGTCGACTACACTTTTTTATTTTACTTTTTTTATAGTTTTTTTGAGCAACTCCCGCATTAGGAATATACATTCCTGTGTCACGGGGTTCTTTACAAACATACATGAAACGGACACAAAGTACACTCATACTTAGAACAACAATTTATGGATCACACAAAGTATTGTCCCATGTAGGATTTGAACCCACAACACTTGGCGCAGTAGGAAGCGGTGTGGCGACCACTGAAACCACTAGGCCAACCGTGTAGTTGGCTTTGTTTGTTTTGATTTGTTGCACTAAGCGTACTATGCACGAACTTACCCTCACTTCGTCGAAATCTGGCCAAGTTACGTGCCGGTGCCTATATATATCATAATCTTATATGTCTTGTAATTATTTGAAGATGTTAATTACATGAGTGTTAAGTTTTGGATTTCATTGATCATATATTCTTGTTTAATTCTAATGAGGCATGTGCGATGTGCACAAAATCCCATTACACGTTTACTATTAACATTTATATAACAAGAAAAAGTTTTAAAACCTGCAATCCCCATACGCAAGAACTTATGATAAAATTTATATAGGCCACTAGCTGACCTATAGGAACCTCGTCTGCCTCCCCTATTGCCAAGTAGCTTGACGTTATGACAGCATGAACAAATTTGTTTATCATAACAAAGGTAATGGTGCGCCAACTTTAAAAGATAGACATAATAATATGCTGTCGCGGTCCTTATTTAGAACTTTTAGAGGTTTACAATTCTTTCATACATTGTTTTTGTGAAACCTTAACTGTTTACGTAGCTTATGCAATGAAAGCTCTCAAAAGGAACTTTCTCTCGATTTTGCCACATTTTTATTGACACAGATTTTTTGAAATGCAACCAGTTCTTCCTGAGATTAGATCATGCATTCAAACAAACGTAACTCGTTAGCTTCATAATAATAGTATTAGTATTGACGTCACCCGAGCCATTAATTTCGTTAAAATCGGTTCTGTAATGTGGAAGCCACGGTGGAACACACAACTTAAAAAGACTGTCAAGACTATTACCCTTCCATTTGCAACAACTTACAAAAGGCACATATAATGGAATAATTTATGTTTCTGACCAAAATTAGACACGGAGACTATCTGGCTGACTTGGTAAAAAAAAGAAATTCGTGTATGCCGTTAGGTAAATCGAATCTACTTCACTAAATCGTTCATCTCATCGGCAAAAAACCTCAAACACTGTCAACGACCTGACACAAAGTTTTTGCAATGACGTAACCCGAATGATTAGGTTTGCGCGGTATTATAGTAATCATGTGGTATATTTAGGGACTGCCGTATAACAGCCAGTCTTCTTATCTCCTTATTTAAAGGTATAGTAGTAGGGAATTATCAAGAGAGTAGACTTTTTCAACAATTTACATTTTCCGTGTGAGAACGTAATGTTTTTCTTGAAATCTGAGATTATCCCCAAAATTTAGTGATAAGGCAAATTATGTCGAATCTGTGTCTGAGATGACAAAGGTCAACAGAATGAACTGACTCGACACTAACTGCTCTTCCTGTTATTCGTCGATTATATTTTAAGTTAAGTCAAAGGTCAAAGTGAAAACACGTAAATTAGATGTGCAACTACAATTTGCAAAAGAAAGTACGTACAATCAGAATAAATAACGTAAAATTTTATTGAAAAGAGAATTTTCTGATTTAAAATGTAACTGTATGCAAGAAAGGCTTTTGTGACCTAGGTATATAGTAACGTTTATATTTTGAATGTGGGGTTGTAAGGCATTGCAGACAATTTATTTTGGTAATAACGGCGAAAATGTGAACAGTTCTGTTTCAGTTGCTTATGTACTTTATGTACACACATATATATATATATATAT
>PKRV01000055.1:1701601-1711791 GCA_003709505.1 Hyphantria cunea
ATATATATATATATATATACAATTATAGATTATGAAATATAGATATACGAAAACACAATATTTAGTCACTAACAGATAATTTGCAGTGGTTTATAATATGTGTTATTATTGCTCTGCTTACTAAGGCTTCTTTTTAATTCTTACTTAAATTAAAGTCCTATTACTATTAATAATGTAATAATAGAACGGTAGGAATAGAATCGCAGTATAACTAGAACGTCTAGATGTGGTGCATTCATTTCATTAAGTAACCTTTTTTATGTGTGTAACACACGTTGGTAATGATTAAAATAAAACATTTATCTAAAGATTAAATTAAAGAAACACGTTTGCAGTGATATTAGTGTTTGTATAATAAGTGAATAGTTATTAGTTTCATTACAAATGGTGTAGGACAAGTGTATCCGACTGAACTTTGAACTTTGCTTTGAACTTTTCCCACCTAGTTTACATGCATTCGAAGATTTTAAATTTAGGTCATATTTTTGCTATGTTATTCCTTAATACTAGATATAAAGGCATAATACTAAGCTAAACCTTTTGAGACTGAGAATGGTATAGGGGTAGAACATCAACAATTTGCATAAGATAAATACCTTATTAGTTTTTCACAAAAAATTCTTTCGCTTTAAGAGTTTTTTGATTTATCGATCGATGATTTCAGGATAGATCTAATTAGCGTGCAATTGGAGATACTTTGGTTTTTTTTATGGAATAGGTTAGGCAAACGAGCAGACGTATCGCCTGATGGGAAGCGATTACCGCCGCCAATGGATACCTGCAACACCAGAGGTCACAAGTCCGTTGCCAACCTTGGGGGATGGGAAGGGGGATGAGGGGAAGGGTTGGATTATGGGCCTCCGGTATGCTCACTCACTCGGTGAAACACAGCGCAGGTGCTATTTCACACCGGTTTTCTGTGAGGCCGTGGTATCCCTCCGGTCGAGCCGGCCCATGCATGCCGAAGCGTGGCTCTCCCACGGTAAAACGGCGTTGGTCCAGCAGTGGTCGCCGATAGGCTAATAATGATGATGATTCATTTTTTCTCTAACTTCCATCCGATTTAATACACTTGTTTGAACGCTTTTTTCAATCCTCGAAGTACTTAAGAACGTAGTCCATGAAAGTCACCTTACTTTACTGTAGCCAGTATACAAACATAATTTCCACATTTTTTTTACTTAATGTGTTATTTACTGAATGTATGTGTATTTAATTTTAACTAAAATTATCATTACGAATGAAATTGTAAATGATTGTTTGATTGAATGATCACACAGTTAATTGTCATCAGTCGTCAATAATTTGATTACGTTTAGTCTGTGAAGCTATAAATATAAAAGTTATGCTCAGCTAAAGTTGCAGAAAAACTTTGACGTAGGATTAACTCCTATAGATGCTGAAAATCCTACTAATATTATAAACGCGAAAGTTTATAAGTATGGATGTTTGTTACTCTTTCACGTAAAAACTACTTAACGGATTTGGATGACACTTTACAGTAATATAGCTTATAGATCAGAATAATACATAGGTTACTATTTGCCGCGAAACCTAGTTAACCATAAATATTTACTACATCTTATACTTTTTTACTAATTCTGACACCATTATTAATATGCTGTATTAAATTGAAACCGACTATGTCAGATTCTCGGCCAGCGTGGCGACGTATGGCCCTAACTCTCTCCTGAGACGAGACCCGAGTCCAGGGTGGGACATTATGGGTTAGTGATGATTGATGGCGATATCAGATTATTTATGCATTGTCTGTTTACATAGTTTAAACCTCAAATGTAAAAGATTAAGCAAACAACATAGAGTCGTAAATAAATAAATTACTTCAATTTGCAAGCAATTGAATTAAATTGGGAGCTTCGTGTGTTAAAATAGAAAAACAACGCCATAAATGATGTCAGAAAGTCTATGAGCGATACAGTAGCTATACTACCAAGAAGTATGTATGGTGGCAGTCAATAAAAATCACCAAGTGCCAGTCGTACCTTGCGAGGCAGTTAATATAAAGCGATGGTTTTATACACATCGCATATGCTTCATTAGAATTGCGCAAAAAATATGAGATCAATGAAACCCAAAACCTATAATTTTCATTTTTTTAATACCATAGCCATTCTTTTCTGATATGATACCCGACTCTTATAAGGTAAAGGACTCTTAAAGTGTTATGGTGTGATTACGGCTTTTCGTAGTTGGTTTTTAGTTTTAACTTTTTTTATTAATAGGTAATCATATTGAGATAATACGATTTAATGAAGTAGGTAAGTTAAGTTATTTACTCTATGACAGTGAGCAAAAAATTAAGAGAATTAGTTAATAGCAACAACACAATATCTTTGGATGTAAAAGAATAAATAATATTTAAAAGAAAAACTTTAACCCTATAGCAACCTGTCGAGCCTGTGCTGCGTGATGTACTAGACCAAATCCTGCGGTCTATGTTCTACAGTGGACTATTAAGTGCAGTTGATGATGAATGAATGATGATTAACATATAATATAATTTTAACATAATAAAACAAAAAAAGGAGAACTGTAACTTCCCATATTTAAAGAAGTATAAAGTTATATAGTTAATACATATTATAAATGCGCAAGATACTTTGTATGTAATGGCTGTCTTTATATATACAGAAAACAAAATAGGGCAATCTTTAGTTAGCGTTAAATGTAATGCTTCCGCTGTCAGTGTGGTTCAGATCTTTTAAACTATTCAATAGATTTTAATGGAGTTATCAGCACTAAATAGTTATACAAGAGAAAGGTTTATATGTATTACAGTAAAGGAAATCCGACAATTTCAAAGACTTCCTTGCGTATCGTATCAGGCTAATAGCAGAGGAAATCCTAGAATTTGAAAGACTTCCTTGCGTATCAGGGCAAACTTTAAAAAGAACAATGCTACTTATAAAGCTAGTTAATAAACAGATTTTTCTGTATCAAGTTGAAATAAACGTATTAGATAACTTCTATTGATAAAGCCTGTCAAGAAAAAGTTGGTGTCCTTAGCCATCTATCCGTCACGCGCCCTTAAGAACTACCGGATGTTAGTTATTCGAAATCCAGTCAAACGGCTCTCATTATTTCTAGAAATAGACTTTGTTAATTTATTTAAGTATACAGTTTAATCAGTTAACTCTAAAAATGGTTGTTGCGATAATTTGCTCAACTCACGACAACGTTGTACAAATCTATAGCAAGAATCAGACCAAAATAAAACTAAAACACTTTGATTAAGTAAAGCATGCTATTGCCGAACATGCCGTGTGGATGTTAAGTGAATATAGTAAATAGGTTTATATATACATGTAGTACATACATGACGCAGTCAGTCCACGCTACACTACGTCACTATATTTTACCGAGTAGGTAGATAGTGTTAAAAAGGTACCCAGGTATTTTTATTTAACCTACAATATTTTAAAAGTGTATGGACTACAGAAGGTACGTTCTTTAATTGCAAATCATGAATTTTCGTTAACCCTAAATGTGTATGGTTTGAATATCTTTAAAATAAAAATATATTTTTATACTCCTTATAAGGAAGGAAGACGATACAACAGACTGGTAATGGCGATAAAAACAAGCCCCAAAAAACCGGCTTCCGACAAGAATCTGTAACTGTATGCTCTCTGCTATACATTTACCAAAGTCTTTTAAAGGTGCAGGAAAATATGGCCGAAATAAACTGTGTTATTTACCATACTACTCAGATTTGAGAGCTTATTTTATTATTTAAACATCATAAAAATCTACCCGATTCAAAAATATATATTTCTACCTAAACAAATAAATAAAACTGGAGAGTGTTTGTAATTTCAAATTAACAGCTTTTCAATAAACGCAGAAAAAAGTATATTCGATATTTACGTCAAAAAAGCAATTCCTAAAAATTTTGTCTGACGGTCTGTCCATTTGTTCCGGGTAATCTCTGGAATTGCTGGACCGATTTTGAAGGAACTTACTGGCAGAAAGCTGATGACAAAAGGAGTATTTTAGGCTTTCGAAATCGGTCCATTCGTTTGAGAGCTACGATGCCACACACAGACATCGACGTCAAACTTATAACATCCCTCATTTTGCGTGGGGGTTAATAAATGATTTACAACGGACGGAAAAGAGAAAGGTGGCTGACTGACGAATCCTGAAATTCTGCATGTATTTTCTTTATAATGTAAATGAGCACTAAGAAAGGAATTTTGTCAATGCCACCCCTTAGGGGGTAAAATAGGTGATGAAAATATCCACTTCTGCACGAGCGAAGCCGCGAACATAAGCTAGTTCTGTTATAGGTTCAAGTACCTAGAAGAACTGAGAACACAGTTGTTCTCGCTTTAAAGTCAATTTAATTTTAATAAAAAATAGGTAGTATTAGATAAGGTAAGGTAACTTTTTTACAATCAAGTTAAGGCCTGATTACAACATTAAATAATATCTTTCTAATTAACATTTTATATTGTCTAACTCAAGTTATAATTGAAATCCTAGTTTAAAATAAGACAATAGGTATATCAGTAACTATACAAATACAACAACCATTGGAATTAATTTTTATTTAAGTTAGATCATTAAACCTCGATATTAGTGTTAGATGTATATATAAGATTAACTGTGTCATATTACCGAACCCGTATTCCAAAATGTCATTTAACTCTTCCTGGATACCATTTATGCAATACAAAATGTTTTTAAATGCTTAGCAATAATTACATCATGAATAAACTGCGATATTATTATAAAGGCACCTATCAGCAATAGTTTCACAGCTGCGTAACGAATACAAAGGCTTTAAACACCGTCGTGAGATAGGGCAACAGGGCATGGCGGTTTTGATCTACTATTTCAGGTGGATTACGTTATCGTAAAGCGTAGGTACGATCTATTGCTCTGAAAACTAGTTAGCTATCTAGAAAAATACTGCCGATTTTAGTGCTCACGGCGTTTTAAACAAAGACAATGACAAAATAAATAGTTTCCCTATAAATTTAATCATTATTTTTATGTACACTTTTCTATTAATTTTCCGAAAGTCTACAATTAGTTAATCGATATTCTTTTTTCTTTATGTTCATTTCACAACGTCCTTGGCAATGATTTTTGCAACTACCTGCCCATACAGGCTTGAATTAACAAGAGTTTACAAGCGATATCGCTTACCTTGGACATTGCGGGAACTGAATACAATTAGCACTGTGAACTCCTATTCTCACGCTCCATTTCGATATATTTTTTTAATATTTTTATAGCTCTTAACAATATGTTAGTACAGAACACAGATTAATCGCGGAAATATTCGTGTCGCATTTTCAAGACGCCGTTTCGTGGCGGAGACCCGATCAATACTGTCGGTCGGTTTGTCGTTGCCGGCGGATAAAGTAAAAAACACAATGTTAGTTACGCGTGCGCGCGCAATCTGTTGTTGACTGACATCGCGCATGTGTGTCGAATGCCACGACCCCTGCCTAACTGCTGTACTGTAACTATGATACATGCAGTTATATAAAATTATAATTCTCGAAACTAATCTAAAAAATATAATAAACTATTGAAGTGAAAAAAATGTGTATAGCTTAAAAAAGACATCTAGAATCCAATATCTTTGTTACGCCTATGTACTAATAAAACACTTAGGGGTTAAGTACTAATTAAACACAGTATCTCTTAAAGAAGATAAATTTTAGTTTTTTCTTATTTAAAAATGTTTGGTAATCCTAATCTTTGCGATCAATGTGCGATCATTAGATTTCTAACAAAATTCACGACCGCATAAGCCTCTCACAAACGTAGCTTTATTCCTACTAAGTACTACCTACTACTAATATCATAACTGCAAGTTTGTAAGAATAAATGTAAAGATGTTTGTTACTTTTTCACGCAAAAACTACTGAACGAATTTAGATGAAACTTGACAGTTAAATAGCTTACTCAATACTTCAGAATGACACAAAGGTCATTGTAACACAAATTTGACGCGGTATCCGTCATAAACGCAGGTGCATATAGCAATATATATTTTTGCGCATATTAATAGCGATGCGATCGTCGTCACAAGTATAATAAAATAATATAGGTTTCTTGCCATATATTTTCCACATATTTCCGTGATGCAATAAAAATACATGCATATATAATTGCTCCGTCTGTAGTCGCTCCAAGAAATAATATGGAAAATATAAAGGCTTGTAACTTATGTTCATAATTAGTATCTTTCTGGTGGTTTTGAGATTGTTTCCCCGGCCTACCCGAATGTCCTGCTGGCGGTAGTGTCGCGCTTCGGGTCGTTAATCTTGATTAATTCTGGTTATTCAGCTATCACGATAGCTGGGGCTCGTATGCCATCTGTATGGACAGGCTGACTCAAAACAATGGTCCTTTCTTCTTTCGATAACCCAGATCCTAAACTGTTTTTTTGTGATTTTTTATTTAATTAATGTTTACCTCTGTGGTTTGTTTCGGCGTTTCCTCCTAGAGTGAGTTTTAGGAAATGCCGGCCTCTTCTAGCTGCAAAGTCCGACGTTTAGAAATATCTGTGTTTAAAAATTTTAGATACGAAATAAATATCATTAGTAATTCATATTATAACACGTCTATTACGGGTTTCAATATTCTAGTCTGACATTCTGGCAGTCTGGCATTTAAAATCTTTGATATCTCCGCAGATATTTTAATGTAATACCGTAAAGAATCATTTTGACCTAAAATTATATGCTTAACGTATCTATAACTGCCCCGGTGGCGCAGTGGTAGCGTATGCGACTGCTATGCATGAGGTCTCGGGTTCGATTCCTGAGTCGGACCAAATGTTTGTATGATTTGCAAATATTTGTTTCGGAGTTTGGATGTTTTCTATGTATAATATGCATGTATTTACAACAAAAAAAGTATATATGTATTAATATCAGTTGTCTGGTACCCATAGTATAAGCTCTGCTTAGTTTGGGACTAGATGGCTAAAATTAACGAAAAAAAATTGCTTAAAGAATAATAAGTACTGTATTGTCATTGCTTAGTAAATAATCATTTGTAATAGCAAGATAAAAATGGATCATCATCAGACTTTAACAGTCCGTTGCTGGACATAGGTCTCCTTAGAAAAGGTGTTAAATGGTTAGTGTGGGTAGATATTTCTAAGATTTAAATTACCCATCCACTATTATATATTAATCTACTTCGCAAAATTTACCCATCTCGTTTACTATCTACGCGTACAAAATTAGATGATTTTACAAATTTACACATCTTTGAAATTCTTGGATTTCTTCTGCTATAATATGCTTGCATTACGCATATATTCGTCCTCTTGGATAGCCCTCTTCATTGATAAAAACCCAAATCCTTTGTGTAGCTTGATGATAACACTCTTAATAGTATCGATAGTATTGATTTTTTTAACTAATACTATCGATACTATCGATTGTATCGTAAATTAAAAATAAAAACTATCAATACTATCCATAGTTTGTAAAACTATTGATAGTATTATGCTATCGATAGTTTAACAACTGACGATAGTATCGTTTCCCAATTATAGCGTAATAAATAAATAGTGTTAAATAATTCTCGCTCATTTTGCTTTGTTAGTATTCGGATACACTTTTGGGATTAATGTGTTACATATAATTAACATTTTTGAGATATTTACTAGCTATGTAAATGATTATTGGAAAGCAATACTATCGATACTATTTTTGTATAGCAATACTATTGGCCTGTATCGCACAGCGATAGTATCGATATTATCGAAAATATTGATAGTATCAATAGGCTAAGGATACTATTGAAATGACGTCAACTATCGATAGACTAGCGATAGTCGACTATCGATAGGCAACTCTCGAACAGACATAAAGCAGACTACTAAGAATACACCTGACTACAGCCCGTTCGCAAAGGAGAAGGAAAACTTGACGTAAACCATACCAAAATCTCCTTTTTTAAGGAGAGGTCTATTACCGTCATTGGACTTTTAAATCCTGTCGAAGTCACGAACTTTGGCAATCATATTATTTTTTAATAATATTTAGTGATCTGACAACTCTGGCGATATGTCATCATATGAATTCCAGAATGAGGCGAATGTCGAAAACAAACATTGGTGACAAATACAGTACTAATAAGCTAAAGAAGTTCCTATTAATGAGCATTAACAACAGCTGGCAATATCATTATCATAACTGATAACTGTTAGTTTCTACAAAAAAAATGGGAAATCCTTCACTTACTGTTCAAGATTTATTACCTTCTAGGTTTAATAAGACGACCTCAAAAAAAATTGATAGAGATACCATTTTACCTTTTATATTACTACCTGGGCTATTTTTAATAGCTGCCATATCACGTACAATTACTATAATTGTTATGGTGGTAATAGGCATGGGCGCGCTTTATGTATATTCCAGGCCTAAGCAGAAAAACAGGTGAAATTATCTATGTTATTAAGCTTGCTACATACACAGTACATTTCATCAATATAAGTGTTCTTGAAATACTACAAATAAAAGCCTAAAAAGAGTGCTTACCATCAACCTACACACTTATAAAGAAACTTTCTTACATACACAAACTACCTTATTTACAATGACCTTATCCAGTTATTGATGCAAGTATTGTTACTTATTTCAGGTCATCATTTTTCTACTCATGGACAGTATCATCAGGAATAACAATGTTCCTAATATTTGAATTTGGTGTGTTAGGTTATTATCAAATTACACGAAGTGAACATTTCATATTATTATTGTTACTGGCCAGTACCTGTTATTTTTTTTACAAGATGAAAACTGTGGCCGACTTTGAATTAGCAACTGGTTCTTCGAAAGGGAAAGAGTACAGGTAACTCGAACTAAATAATAATACAAGATAGTACATCTAATAATTGATTCAAGAAAAATAAACCGCTATTGGATTCCAACTATGCTTTCCATCAGGCAGAGTAGAGTCATTATGGCAGCTAAAAATCAAAAATCTGTAACATTAGAGAAACAGAAAAATAAAAAAGAGACAAAAATATTAATAAAGTTGCATTTGCAAAGTTGAACTGATATAAAAATTCAAGTGATGTGTTTTGCAATAAATATAAAGGTAGAGTACTTGATAGCCAAAAACACATAGTATAATATTTGATTAACTTAAGCATAAAGTAAACATAAACAACAACCCATAATGTCCTACTGCTGGGCTCGGGTCTCCTCTCAGGAGAGGGTTAAGGCCATACGTCCCCACGCTGGCCAAGTGCGGGTTGGGGACTGGCAAGAATACGTTGTGGCTACGTAAATCTTGCCGTTGGATGTTTTTAAGCCGCCCAAAGGCCTCCAACTAAGGTTCACGACTGTTATCGTATGATAACAACCGGGACCGACTGCTTAACGTGACCTCCGAATCACGGAGACGCTCATGGTAACATGCCACCAGCGGTCATCCATCCAGGTACTGACCGCGCCATCGTTGCTTACCCTCGATGATTGTTTCTAATCACCGAGTGCAACTGGGCTATGAGCGCCTTAAAGTAAACATTGTTTAGTGTTATTTTTGTTACTTCTAAAACACTTAATATAATATAATTTAATTAAATAAATCTTATTTCAGTCCCGTCCTGACTTCTGATTCTCATTATTGTCAAATATGTCAAATTGAAGTTAATGAGAGGTTCTTTCACTCTATATGGTAAGCATATTTAGTAGAGTATGTCTGTTTATAATGCATTGTTCAAATCGTCTTTTTATACTGGGCAAAGTTTCTGGAAATTAAATAAAAGGGGTTAAAAAACCATACCCTAATAGAGATAGCAAAAATTAATGAAGAATCTCTATACCACCAAAAAAAGGGTTAGTTGCCAATGGCACAGTTCATTTCAAATCTCTATAACCGGTATTCCAGTATGTGGGATTACCGTGGGAGAGCCACGCTTCGGCATGAATGGGCCGGCTCGACTGGAGTGATACCACGGCCTCACAGAAAACCGGTGTGAAACAGCGCTTACGCTGTGTTTCATCGAGTGAGTGAGGATACCGGAGGCCCATACCCCGATCCAACGCCCCCTATCCCCCTCACCATCCCCCTTCCCCCCAGGCCGCCATAGTGTGGGTCACCATGCTGCATTGTTCTTTTTCGCATTGTTATTGCATTGTCGCAGGCAGGGCAGAGTCATTTTGGCAGCTTAAATATAAAAAAAA